>JAHWFP010114233.1:4608-36463 GCA_023313725.1 Lithobius niger
CTTGTACTGCATATGTAAACAAGATACAGACAATCCGTTCAGTTGATCGGATGCTAGACTTGCACAACTTGGGCCTTGTCCTCCATACCTAAACAAGTTTACTGCATACGTTCACTTAATCGGATACTAGACTTTGCTAGTAAAATGTCCAAGAACAACAATATTTTTTTTATAAGGACATTTTACTAGCAAGTCTAGCGTCCGATCTACTGATGATCAGGCCATCCAACGATTGTCGTGACTGATTGTCGGGCCTTTTAATTCAGCGTTCACAAGAGAGACCTGAGTAACTTGGGGGTTCCGTATTGCTTTTAGTGTTTTGACAAGGAAACCATGAGTTTTAAATCGTTATTTCATTTTAATTTTTCTTCAAACCTATCCTGGTACCTCTGCAGGCAGAGTGATATTTTTTTAAAAATTGTTTTTAATGTGTATGATGCTTTTAAGCTGATTTATATTCATTCGTTAACGGAGTGCATTAATCCCAGGAACGTCGTGATTTTTTTTCAATGCAATTTTAATCAGTTAGATGCACGAATATCAGAGGGCTTGTTTGAGCAATGAGTACAAAGTTGGTAAGATCCTAATATAAATAGCATTAAAAATTAATGTTTATACAATTAAAAATGAAATTTTACGCATCATTAAAAAAAACCAGTAGGCTATAGAGTAAGAAACAAATCAAGCATCAGTTAATAAAATATTTTAAAATAATAAACGTATTTGCAGCAAAACTTCAGAAAAGTTGGTTCTATTCTTGCCCAATACGTGGCTTATTTTTCATGTCGAGCGTTCCTGTAGTGTTTAGTCCACGTTAAACCGTAGTGCAATGTGTAGATGTTTTACCTGTCCTAAGTTTCATCCAACTGATTGACGTGTGATTGATTTTGGCAATATCATCAGTGGGTATGAGTGTGGTATATTCCCATGCTCGTGTGTATCCTTGCCCATGAGTATTAGGAGTGTGTATCGGTGATATGTGTGTCACTCACCATTCGACCAGTAGGTATTGAAATTCACTCGCTATTGTCTGTTATTTACTCGCCATGTATAGAAATAGTTTTAGCAGGTGGGTTGTTACTTAATGTTTAAATATTGCTTTTCAATTATCTAACTCTCCAATCAGGTGAAGAGGCTAGTAACGATATTGCATGTTTGGACTGGTTGGCTAGCCATTGTAATTCTGCTTGCAACGACGCAAACCGCCTATTTCTAGATAGTACGGTTCCCGAGATATGACAATTTCAGCATCAGTTTGTTAATCCGTTGCCGTCATGGCCAGTAGGGCTAAAAATCAAGTCGCCAACTGCTGAATTTCCCTCGCCTTTTGGCAAATGGCGACAGACATTGATGAAGGTTGTTCCCCGCCATTGCCTATGATCGAGCACATTCGGTCGGATGGAGTCCTGGTCATGGTCTTCACCTTAAAACTGTTCAGTGAGTTATCTTTAAGCAAGAGGACAAGTGGCTACTTTGGTAAAGGCATAAGGGCAAGGGTTTGGCGATGGACTGGTTTGCTGTTTCGAATCCGGGCCATATCACTTTAATGACATGTACGTGCATAAAGGTGGCTTACTGAATAATACCTACTACTTCTTACTAGTTGTTCCCAGCTGATTCCCGCTGATTCAACTCGGCTGTAATAGTCAGCATTATTGAAGCAATAGTGTTTGTTTCTAATTGTTATTTCTAATTGTTCTCATTATCGGCTGCTCGCCCTTTTCTTTGCTACCGTGCCAAGAATGATCCCGCTCGCTCTCATGCTGATTGTTTCAGGGTACAGCTAATTAGCCGGCAATATTGAAGCTTGCTTTGTTTAATCACGAAAAGTCTGCTCATTCTCGCCAGATCCCCGAAGTTAAGCAGCATTGGGCTGGAGTAATACTTGGGTGGGTGACCGCCTGGGAATCTGGCTGTTGCAGACATAGGGCCTTAGGGCTTCGGGCAGATGACCAGGAGTGGTTAACGCTCGTTAAACCCTTCGAAGTTTGCTCATTGATACTTGGGTGGGTAACCGCCTGGGAATCCGGGTGCTACAAATTTAGGGCCTTAGGGCTTCGTTAAACCCTTTGCAACCCCTTGAAGTTTGCTCATTTAGCGAAATATATATCGATTTTCGCTTCTGTAAAAATTTTGTTTCCAAATTTCCTTTAAACAGTTTGCAACAAGTCACAAAAGGGTTGACATCTTACTTTTCCAAATAATCACATTGATTTTCAAAATCAGCAGGAGCGAGCGAAGAGACCCACTGCCATTTTGGGGCAATAGTGCCAGTCCGTCCCTGCATTTTCCAAACTTATACCAACTAAAAAGAAAGTAAAAAGTTTAGAAAGCGCTCAGCCCTGAATATAATTAAAAAAAAAAGTAATACCAGGAGGAAATGAAAAAAACATACGCAGTACTGCGTATGTCTTTTTCATTTTATCCTGGTATTACTTTTTTGGCCTCATAGAACAAAATTTCATGGCAGGGGCAGTATGAGCAACTGCATAGCAAATACATTACTGTATATGCCTGTATTACGTTGGGTAGTTGTTCTCACCCGCGTAAGTTGCGGCTGCTAACCTTCAAATATCACAGAAACGATACATACGGGGAAAAAAACTAAATACAAGTTCTATTCGGCTATACGTGATAAAAAAAAAATAAACAGGAAAACTTAAACATTGCACTAGCGTGCGCAAATTCCCGAGACGGTAGGGACAACTTTTGGTAAAAGGGCACAGAATTTATTGTGAACATTTTCTCTGGGGACCTTTTTTTTTAGGCCTTTCTAAGCCCTTTGCAGGCCTTTAGGCTTATCCTCAGGAACCGCCTCCAGCAAATGTCGGCACAAAAGGCCTTTTTTTTTTTACAAAAATGGCAGGGCAATGCCCCACTCCCTGCTCCCCTCCTGTACACGCGACGGGAACAATGTAAGGATATAAACAGGACAGAAAACCAAGTGTCGAAAAGTGGTAAATAAATAAATACAGATGCAACCTTATTTACGTTACCTTTTGGACTTAAATGTCAGACTGCCAGAGCGAGGAATGGAACCCACGACCTTTGAGGCAAAAGGCGGAACCAGGGTCAGCCACACTGACATGCCAAAGTTCGTGGATTTGATTCCTCGCTCTGGCAGTCTGACATTTAAGTCCAAAGGCAACGTAAATAGGGTTGCAACTGTATTTATTTATTTACCACTTTTCGAGCCCACTTGGCTTTCTGTCCCGTTTATATCCTTACATTGTTTCCGTCGCGAGTACAGGAGGGGAGCAGGGGGTGGGGCATTGCCCCCTGCCTTTTTTTTAAAAAAAAAAGGCCTTTTTGTGCCGACATTTCCTGGAGGCGGTTCCTAAGAATAAGCCTAAAGGCCTACAAAGGCCTTCTTAAAAAGGCCTAAAAAAAGGACCCTAGAGAAAATGTTCACAATAAATTCTGTGCCCTTTTACACATTATTTTTTATTTACAATGAGAGGAAATATTGCTAACTGTCCCCTACAAAGTACCAAAAATTCGCTCGTCTGAGAATGCCGCATCTCCCACAACGTTTTCCCATTCACCTTACGCGCCTCAAACTCGTTTAAGGAGGTAAACTCGTTTCAACAAGGGAATTTGAACACGATGTCATTTTCACCAAACGGCATTAGAGCTCAGAAGTCGTTTAACCTAAACGAGTACAGGGAAGTAGTTTAGCCTACGTTTGAGCCAGGGCATCACACAACGATTTGTGCCATGTAGAAGACACCAGCAAACCAAAAATTTAATCGAATCGGTCTTGCAAACAGACGAATAAATAACTGTATGGCAATACGGCACGAAAAATATGGGTGATCGATACAGTTACATCGAAACAGGGATATGTACGAAGCCATCCTTAGGCCTAGCAGATGACGGTTCATCAAGCAACAAGATAAACACATCGATTACGAAGTGATCGCAGCTTACCTCTTGCAAGCGTACGTGGTGCCCTAGCGGTACTTGCGGCTACTATAGTATCTCTCGTTAATGCTTTACCTCCGTGCTGCTTCACACGCAAAGCATTAGCAGAGGTGTTAGTACCCGCAACTATCGCCAGGGTTTTACGTAGGCTTGGAAGAGGTAAGATGCGACATCTAGTTACCTCTTCTGAAGAAGCAATTTTTACCCTACAAAGATTCAGGGCACACATTCGACAGCATTGTTGTGGTATTACATTTTAACTGACAACTCCGTATGTACGAAATATTTCTCTCCGATAAGAGAAGTTCTTACCAGACAGCAGAAAATTTTGTGCGAAGCGATGTGTTACTACGTGCCTACAAGGTCAAATTGGTTAAAGTCATAGGGTTGATGTTGTGTTTATCGATCGATTTTGACGTCTTTGATACACCTTAACCTGCAACGTCATGCAGCCGCGAGCAGACAGTCTGTTTAGGGTTTTAGTTTTCACATTCAGGGCAGCAGCTATACGTTGTTATAACAGGAAAAGTCGTTGCGTGTGATCCCTTATTTTAGGAACTCGTTTAGGAAATGAACTAGTTTATCCAAACGATCTTACAATCATTAAACGAATTTAGGCTCGTGGTGGGGACGGTATCTGCATCACTACATTATAATCCTGGATGTAGGCTAAAAGGAAGGCCAAAGCTAAAGGGAAGGCTAAAAGTAAAACCACTTCTCCCTCCTCACTCCCGCATTGAAAATGCACTCTCCCACTTTACGTGCATGGAAACAGGAGGCAGGCATGAGTGGTCGATCAACTCAATAAAGGTTCAATCTGACAAGTCGTCGGGCCGAATAATCACTTCTCCCCTCCTCGCGCCCGCATTGAAAATGCGCTCTCCCATTCTACCTGCATGCAAACATGAGTCGGGAAGAGTGCCGGAAAAATGTCCCAGGAAATGTGTCCGTAAACTTAATTCATGACCGGCCCCGTGCATAGCACGGGCTTCTTCTAGTCGATGAATAAAAAAAAAACCGTAAGGACCCTGTGAGAAGCTAAAACGATGGCACCCTTTTGCGTAAGTTTGTGAGTCTGCCTTTATTTGGCCAGCATGCCAGATTATAGGGATGTAAACCACATCCATCGTTTTGCCGTTTTGAATATGGTCGAATTCACTGAATTAAATGCCAGAACCTCATGAATCTTTATGTGTTGATAATTTTAAGGCTTGTCACTATACCGCCTCGCCAGATTATGAAATACACCACATCGGCTCATTTAAAATTGGCACAAATCTGTGACAGTTAATGTCAGGTATATCGCAGCTCCGTCTGGTAATTATAGTCATACTAAATTATGCGTATAGCCGTTGTTGACTTTAAATTTCGCAGATTCGTACTACATTTGCAGCAGAACATACCCGGCATAAATATTAACGAGAATCTAAAATAGATTTATAACCTGAGACAGTGACATGTAAGAAGGCTGTTACTATGTTAATACGGTTAACCGTTACAGTGAGTCCTGATTCTGTAATGAAGTTTTATTTTTAGATTTAATGATTTAACGCAGCACTTGAACGCGTGGCTTGAATGAAGTTGTAACCCCTCATGTGCTATAGTGTTAGGCCCGAACGGCCAAAAATGCTCAGCTCAAGATGTTACATTGGCTCAAGTTTGGTGATGGAGGTGCAGACTTTGGTATAATGCATAACAATTTTTTTTTAACAATGATGTTTAACTGAATTGTTTTGAGGTATGTTTTCAACATCAATGTTTAAAATGTTTTTAACAATGTTTTTAGCAATGGTGTTTAGCTGGATTTTTTAAAGAATGTTTTAAACAATAATGTTTAAATTGTTTCTAACAATGTTTTTAACAATGATGTTTAACTGAATTGTTTTGAAGAATGTTTTAAACAATTATGTTTTACTGCTTCTAGCAATGTTTTTAACAATGATGATTAAATTGGCAATGTTACATTATTGTTTGTTTGTTTGTTTGTTTATTCAGAGCCCAAGGGTCTACGCGAACATGCCTTATTTACGCATAACTTAAAACTACAAAATACAAACAAAAATAAGCGGCTACAGCGACTGCCTAGTCGCACCGGTCTTCTGTACAGTTCCAATGTTGAGGCGCACACCTCTATCATGCACTACAACAGCTATCTCTATCATACTAATCTAAAAGCAGTAGCCATCACAATTGTCGGTTTAAAATGTGTTAGCTTTTAGGCCTATTTTACGTTTTAGGCGTAATTGTCAGCTTTTAGGCCTAATTTTAACCAGCAGTTTTAATTTCGTAAGTAGCAGCTAACGGCGATGTGGCTTGTATAGTAAGCCTATTTATTTTTGCAACACGGTGCGCCTACAGGCACACAGTTACAGTGTTACACCGTAACGCGCAACATAGTGTATATAGATCAGTGGTAGTAGGGAACTGACGAGAGAGACGCTGTTGACGAAGCCAGCAGCGACTCGTAGCAATTTGACGTTGCTATGGTAATATGATTTTAGGCCTAATTTTAATTTTTAGGGCGAATTTTAAAAATGTAGTTTTAATTTCGTAAGTAACAGATAGGCCTAATGGAGAATTTGGTTCGACGGTAGGCCTATTCATTCATGCAACAAAACGACGAGACTTATTTTAAACGAAGCTAAAATCCATTTGTTTTTATTGAGTGTTACCTTAGGATTTTAATTCGACGATCAAATGTTATTATTTAATTTGGTTACGTCGAAGAATTCTATTAGCTATAAGGAAGTAACGATGTTTTAATTTGCCATGTTATTTCACTAATTCTCACACTGAATCTAACGTTGTAAACAATGGTCGTGAATATCTGGTACCGTAGCGAAGTTGAAAAAAGCGACGCACGGACGGACAAAGTCGTTGCAATAGTCTTCTCAGCCGGTACGGCTGTGCAGAAGACTAAAAACCGACAATCGTCACAATCTATGTAACCCAAAGACATGTCGAATTAACGTCCTCTTCAATTGCTAAGGTTATAGCGGGACGGAGAGGGAAAATTTTGCTAGAAAATTCTTAGGATCATTGTGGCACGCAAAAAAATCCTATAGCAAAATTGTCCCTCTCCGTTCCGACATAACCTTAGTAGTTGAAGAGGACGTCAATTCGACGATTTGCCTTCCGGAGCACGAACTATAGCTAAGAAAGTAACTAAGATGAGTTAATCTAGGTTCACAGTAACACACCCGGGGGGGGGGGGGTACCCGCTCGCCCTACCACGCCAAAAGGCGCCTACCCATCTATCATAAGACGTGACCCATTGTAAGTTTTACGCAGAGCCTGTGCGGCCGTGTGAAACTAACAATGGTTTCTTCCACACTGACTTACGAGTTGTTGCAACTCCATTCAAACCACGCTTTACCAATGTTGCTTGAAATCTTCAAAACTAAAACTAAAACCTTATTATCGAATCATTAATCACTGTATGGGGTAACTGCATTAGCATAGTGACAGCCTAATTCTTACATGTCACTCGTAAAAGGGGCCGCCAAGTTCCGAATGGTTCGGCCCTGCAAAGGAGTGATATCAACACACTAAAACATTCGCCAAGTTAATCGCACCGCTTAATAATTCGAAGGTTAAATGAAAGCTAGAACATTGCTAATTCCGGTAGCAATGTTCAAGTTTTCATAACGTCTAAAGTATTATTCGGTGCGATTAAATTGGCGAATGTTTTGGTGTGTTGATATCACTCCTTTGCAGGGCCGAACCATTCGGAACTTGGCGGCCTCTTTTACCGGTTTTGGTTTTTGAAATGATATCACTCATCACTCCTTTTTTTTTAATTGTCTATTGACTCAACTCCACTACCGTGCAGATGAGTAATACAGTGCCACGTCAACAAGAAATTGGTTTCAACAATTTGCGACTACCTTTTGCCTATAGGACGAACCATTCTCAACTTAGTCATCTCTTTATTGGCTTTTGGTTTGGTTTTAATTTTGTTGTAATTTGTTGTATTTAGTTAGTTTTGGTGTGTTGATTTCACTCCTTTGAAGGGCCGAACCACTCTCAACTTGGTGGCCTCATTAGCAGTTTTTGGCTTTGTTTATTTTGCTTTGTTTTTACACTTGGTTTATTTTTCGTGAATTGGACGTGAATACAATTTCTTTGCAGCGTTGTTTATCTTAAAGCCGTAACCAGACTGGCTGCTCGCGGCTGCACGCCGACGCAGATGGTGTAAAAAAGACTTCAATATTCGTCCTTAACGCAACACTAACCACACGATTACTGCAATATTGCCCTTGTAGGCACGTAGTTACGCATGGCTTCGCACGAAATTTTCTTCTGTCTGGAGAGGTCTTTATCGTGATACACTATTGTGTGCCTAGGCACGTACGTCAGTATAAACGTTCTCATTGTCCGAACTTTGGCCGTCCAATGAGAGACGATGCCGACAATACTAACAATGGTTATAACAATATTTCGTACTTACGCGCTCACCCACGCCATCCGCGTTACGCCCCCAGGCTCCAAACCATGCATAAAAGGTACGCAGTTCGTATTGTACTGCACCCATTCGTCCAGTTTCATAGCTGGAAGCCTTCCCGTTATCTTGGAATCGATGAATAATCACCTTATGGGATTTAAACTGGGGGATGAGCGGGCTAGTTAGCTAGGTCGTAAATAGTAGTAACACAATTGCAACGTTATTGAGGGTTAGATTTAGCATTCAAAGCAGCTTAGCTGGCATTCCTACACGAGTTCATTTTTGTCAGGTGGTTCATTGCTTTCGATTTCAACACAATTTAAGCTTTTGTACCGCATTATTATTTTTCCCCAAGTACCTGAAATGTCCCCAACTATGCTTCAAGATATAAGACACTGACGCTATAGCGTCGCGCTACAATGGTTTACAACCTCGACAATTGAATTGATGTGATGTTTGTTGTGATGTTTGTTGCCTAACTTGGTTGTTTGTCTAGATAACGGAGCCGGGACCAACCGGTATCTTCTGACCCAGAAACACAAAACAAAACAGCAACACAGAACTATACCTTGTCAATTACTAACAATTACGTATTAATGCAACAAGACAAACCAGATTTTACAAAAAAAAAAAAAAAAAACTATAGAAAGATATTATTCTTATCTGTGTAATAACAAGAACGAGCCTCCACTGTGTCCCGTAATAGAAAATTATATTCCCGTAATCAAAAATTATTCCCATAATCGATCTCTACTTGAATAGTGGTTGAAAGTAATCATCCAGACCAGTACAGCGTGCACTGATCCCCGAGTAATTTTGAGCAAAAATGCACAGTAACTTTTAGTGGACATTTTTCTTGGGATTTTTTTTTTGCTCCATCCCTCTTTTCTGCCCTTTTATACCATTTTCTACCCCTTTTTCTACCCTTTCCTATAGGTTTTTCCTTTTTTACCTTTACTACCATTGTCCGCCCTTTTCTACCCTTTTCTGCCCTTTATTTAAGCCTTTTAGACCCTCTCAGACCCCAACACACTAGCAAATATCGGCACGAATGGGCCATTTTTTGTTTACAAAAAGGGCATTGTGCGAAAAGGGTATGAACAATGCCCCCCTTCCCACGTCGTCTCCTACGCATGCCACTGACCCAGACAAACAACGTGACGTAAAGTTTCAAAGTCGAGTTAATGACTGATGCGTCTACGATTTCCCCTCTGAGATAACAAGTATGTGCTCAAAATCCTAATCCTGTATAGAAGCAGACTTGAACCACTTTTTTTTTGGGGGGGGGGGGATGCTGGTCGTTATTTCTACTTCCATTAGCAAGGTATAGGTTATTTTGGCTGCCGCATTTAGCAGTCATGTTGTCGAAGTCTGCAATAACACGCTTGTTTGCTCTCTTATTTGTTCTGTGTCGCATGAAAGGCAGATCACTTCGGCGCTTAATTAGAGCCACCATGCATGCAAGCGGTCCAACCAGTAATGGATTATCCGATTTTGAGGGCTTGTCTGATTGGTATTCGGTTGACCGACATCTCTTTGTTGGACCCCAGTCCTTTGTTATCTTCTTCCCGTCTCACTGGCCGATCGATTCCCCCCAAAAGCCAGCTTAGTGTGTCTCTTGTCTCTGCTGACTGACCTTTTTCGTGAGGCTGTCGTTAATTGAACAAACGCCATATTAAATGGTGGAGTCCAGATTGCCTTGAAGGGATCAGTGGTAGAAAAGAAGTAGCGAGCACTCCAAAAGAAAGGAGATAAAAAAAAAATTTAATTCTCTCGAAGTCTTCTGTTCGTTAGAAAACTTCCTTGTTCCCCGTTATCTGGAAAGGCTAAAAATTTCGGTAGCACTGGCATCCAAACAGATTTAACGAGCACTCGGATTGTCTCGATCTGATTAGCCGTTTAAAAGTAATTACCAAGGCAGACAGGCAGACAGACTAACTGACAGACGGACAAAATGACTGACAAAATGGTTCAGAGAGAGTTAATTCGATAGAAATTTAAGAACGACAGTTGGGAAATAAAGACTTAGCCAATTTCCAACGTTGTAGGGCGGGAGCCAGGTGACGAAAAATAGCAAACTGTGGGAGAGCTGACTAATTAGACTGAACAAATTCTTCTCAGGGAAGCTGGGGAACTTTGGGGTTAAGTTAGGGTTAAGAGGCTTAATAAAAAGGCTAGTTTAGGTTGGGGGAAAATACCCTAAACCAAAATTGGGCCTAAAAATCTCCCTAAAAATCTCCCTAACTAAGAGACCTAGCAGGGGTTGAAGGAGGACCAGCCAGTTGGCTAGCCCGAAGGCTTTCTTAAATACGTTTTGGTAACCCCTGACAACCGCGAAATGGCTAGGGTATTATGGATAATGGAAGCTTCTAGAAGGTTCTGGAGGCAGGAACCGGAAATATAATTACAAGGTATAGATAATGTCCACCTATATGTAAGATTAGACACACAGAAGACTAAGATTGGCCATTGGCCCCATCTAACATGCAAGTAAACAAGATTTGCGACAACAAGTAGGAAATGGCACGAACTGTTAATGTAAGAATGTTAGTCTTTCTACCTCTCGGAGTACTCAACTTGCAACAGACCAGAAATGGAATGTAGTATCATCTGCTGTTTGTGAAAATTCCAAGTCGTAAGGTTTTAGGTTGTGAGATCAAAAGAAATACACTTCCACGAGTACACCAGTGCTTTCTTATACTCACGGCCGGAGAAAATGATGCTAGCTGGAAGATAAAATGGAGTAATACGATGTTGAAACTGATTATAAAGTTCGACTGTGCATTGTAGGTGAACCTACCAATACTAGACAGCCAAAGCTCGGTTCGGGCCTCGAACCAGTTACTTCTTCGCCCCAACTTCCATTTTGGGCCCTTCGACTACACACCGCGTTTTTAGGTCCTGATAGGAGACAGTTTCAAGGATAGCCTTCAATACTGTCTTCTCCAATGGAACGGCTTGGGGCTGAAGTTCGAACTTTAATCCAATGTTTCAACACAGCCAACACTGACAGACAAAAACGAGATAGAGACAATAGAGGGAGGAGGGGATGAAAGATGGAGCGGAGCAGGAAACATCAGGAACGTTGCAAATATTTTGGTAAGAGAAAAAATTCACGTCGTTGTATGGAAAGGTTGGTGTGCGGTTTTCTCTTCACGAAACTTTATAGTTTTTCCTGCAGTCTTAAGTCGATTGCCGAAACACTGGCACTCGTAAGTCGACCGCCAAAACACCAGGAACGTCAAGTTTGGGAACATCAAGCTACGAAATTGGGCTCTAAAACAACTTTTCCACGTTAGCGAATCTTCGTTTTTCTTGTATGCATAAAGTGGATTGCCCAAATACGGAACTCGGTGATTAAGCAACCCGTATTGCAACAACAGGCTACGAAACGGGCATTAAAAGGAAGGACTATTCCACGTTAGTAAAACCGTGGTTATTAATGCAGGCATAAGTCGATCGCCAAAACACTGGACACAGTGAATATAATTGCTACTGTCTTTTGACGCAGCATCGGAATTATTTCAGGCTCTCAACACTGGAGACCCTTCTTTAACCTTACGTATTTATACTCGTTGATGGAACGGAAGTATTTGGCAGTTTAATTCGGATGGTGGACGCTCGCCTGACTTCGGGCTTAATACAGTGAGGGTGCAAGGGTTTTGGAAGGACCTGGAGGTATAGAAGTTGGTGAACTAATTTCCAATTGCGTGGCCGAAATTGGGAATCGAATTTTGGGTAAGTATTGTGTGCACGGCGTATCTTGAGCCCTGCAAATATTTTATGAGCGGCTACGTTTTCCTGGAGGGGGCGGCTTTAATCGACGGCCGCCATTGTTTTAGTAATCATCTTGGATATCAACAAGGCACTCTGCTACTAAAAACGTACAATCGATTATCTGTGGTCTTTCTGCGGAGAACTCAAGAAAGGCCGCAAACATAATAAGTAATTAAGTAAGTTTATTCATCCAACACAAATTACAAATTTAACCGCAAAAGCAAACACTCATTCCACAAGAGCTGATGCTCGCGTGTGGTTTGAGAGCAACAGACAAAGAAAAACAATTAAAATGGTACTTTTGCAAACAAATCAAAGGTTAGGCACCAAAATTAAAACAAGATCGAAATAAACAAAAAATACATCGAGATCAATATATACAAACACAACAACTTTATGAAAAGGGAGATAAAAGCAGAACACAAAGAGGAGTGAAATATATAAATCAATCTCAAAGAATACTCGAGTAAAGCAATACAAACAAAATTTAGTCAAATACTTAGTGATAAATTTCTGAACCAAAAAATAAGAAATAAAGACATTGAAAGCTGCAAAACATCAAAGTTTGTAAGAAAGGCTTCTGTCCAAGTTAATCAACCACCCAAACAGATGTTTCTGTAACGTGTGCTGGTTAGTAATTTCTTTGATGTTGACAGGCAGTTTAATTGTAAAATTTGCTGCCAAGGTATATCTTACATTTGTGTAGTCGTTTCCAGATTGGGGACCTAAACCCATAGAGTTAGATAGACTATATTGTCACACCGAATAAATCGTTCCAAAAACGTTGTCATGCCTCCAGCCGCAACCACGAGGCCAGATTACAATGATCACATGCTGCACAGCATTGTAAGTTACAACTGAATTTACATTGTTTGAATTTGTCCCAAAGTTTATTAAAAATAGTGCTTGAAGACAGGAGGGTCTTGGCGGAGTTGGGTCTGTAACTCGCAGCACACCACGCTGCACGATAAGCCGCTCAAAGTTCGGGTAGCCGTAGTTTATTTATACATGCATCAATCCTTGCCCAAACACAGAAATCGGTGATTAGACATCCAGTTTTGCAACATACGGTTATGTAATGCCTATTTCTAATTAGTTTAGGCTGCCAGACTCTAAGAAGACTACGAGGTGAATGAACGGCTAATGCAATAAAACGCAAATTTCCGTAAATGCCAATTATCAGGTCTATAATTAAACAAATTACACGAAAATTCACAACTGACTTCGTAATGAAATGTGTTGGCACATAACTGAATTAATAGTACGTTTTTGAGTTTTCCGTAATTTTTAATCGGTATTCTGTTAACGGCATTAAATTGTTAACAACCGTGCTAGTTGTGGTGCTGCGTGCAAAAATGTTAGTATAACCTTTCCCAAAAAGTTAAAGAAAAGATATATTTTCAATAAATAAGCCTTCAATAATTAAAAATTTTCTTTTGCATTGTGCAGCCTGTCAGAATCGGAAGTACCACCAAAAGAATCCAAATATTGACACTTCTATCGTAATAGCCGTAATTTATGCCTAAGAGCAGCTCTCAACATATTATAGAAAGTACGTATGTACATCTCAAGATCGTTACTTCTTTTTTTTTTAGTATCAGATATTATGGCTAGATTTTACAGACAAAAACAAAATGATGCCGCCCATACAGTAAAGTTCCTTGTAAAAATCCGTCTCATACAACTTCACCCGGCAAGCATAAAAAATAATTAAAAATAACGACAGCTTTGGTGAAATATATGTCTGAAAATGTAATGTTTGGTCGACTACTAAAACATTAAACGTTGTATTGTTTTAGTAGCAGAACAAACATTGCAATACCATCGTTTCTCAAGTAGTTGTAACGAGAGTGAAGGAAGCACACAGTATACTTCTGCGGTAAAACAATAGCATATCGTCTGAGATCGGTAAGATTGGATTTGTTCACAGACTTATGTTTCACTGAGACAACGTAACCAGGATTCGACCATCAATCTACGGATCACTGCACACGTCCCCGCAGTCCGATCCAGGTCTCCTGTCGGGCCTGGCGAGATGGCTGAGACGACAGAGAGATCGTTGGTTCGAGTTCACGTCATCCTAATGTAATATTAGTTCGTAGATAGGCTTATCAATCTTAATTAATTTTAGTGTGTAAATTTTGCCGTTGTTCCATCATAATTCCTGTACTTCTGTGTGATTTGCAGCGACGTTGCAGTGTTCAGCCCCTTGCCCGTCTCCCAGTTTCTCTGACTAACCTACCTACGCGAGCAGGGTTATAGTTTAAAAACAGGAAGGGATCTCAGCCTTGTTCCCTCGGACGCTTTTCCAACTCTGCGTCTGAGGTTACACGCTTTTTGGCAAGCCTCGTGGGATGGACAGGACGGCAATAAATTACGAGCTATTAAAGGCACTGTTGAGGAATGGCACTCGGCGTGTCGCCGTGAGGAGGTGGTGTTGGCCCGTTTGCGCATTGGTCACACTCGACTTACTCACTGTTTCCTTTTGCGGGGGGTTGACCCTCCTGAATGTTATTGGTGTCGGCGGCCACTTACGGTCCGGCACTTACTTGTTGATTGTTGCCGGAAGATTGCAATGAAAGATTGAAATTGACGTGAAGTACATGATCAAGTCGGATTGGCTTTGCGCGGATGGAAGTTTTATGGTTCAGTTTACATGATGGAATACAGAATGCTCGCCCTAGTTGACAAAGGCCCTCCTTCCTAATCTTAATGAGATGGGTGTGAAATTAATGAAAATTAGGGGGACATGACGTGACTTAAGCTGGGAGGACTGCGGAGAAGAGAATGTTGGGGGAAATAATTCTAATTAATATTTACCGAAATGTTGCAGGATGACAAACCATCGGTTGCATGACAGGTTGAATTGGAGGATTGGAATGGGAACTGTTACATTGGGCCTCGAGCAGTACAATTCGTCGCCAAGGCAATGCATAGCTCTTACATTGTTAACATTGGAATATCTTTACAGTGACAATTAATTGTTGCTTGGAAATTACAACGTTATCTTGGAGGAAGAGCAAATTGTTGGACACAATCTTAGGCGCAAGGCAGATTGAGGTAGTGATGTTGGCCAATAATGTCTAGACACCAAAATGGTCGCTACACACAAGTACAACAATAAAATACGTTTCGGGGATATTTGCACGCCGTTATGAAGTGTGAACATCAGCTCAAAGGCTTTGTATACAAAAATAAAAGAAAAAACAACAATCATGTTGCGGCACACACTCCGAATAAACGACAGACAACCTCTTCCCTCCTACTGTATTTGCTGTTTCGGCCAGCAATGCACAGGTTCTTGTTTTTAAACAATTTAAATTTATTTTATTAGGAGTGTGTGCCATAACATGATTCATGTTAGTTCTTTTATCTTGTACGAAGCCTTTGATCTGATATCCATACTTGATAACGGGGTGGCATTTATCCCCGAAACGTCGTGTTTTATTATTTTACTTGCGAAATAATTGGCTATATTTTTATCTTAAACTCTTCCAGTGCTGGTTTTACTTAAGCAGGGTTGGTTGGCTCACATGGGTTACTACCTGAGGCACAATCAGGTTGCTGCGTATAAAACCAAACTAGGTATGTTAAGATCAAACCAGATTAAGGGTAAAATGAAAGATACCTCCTGACAGGTAAATTCCCATCAGGATTTGTCAAAACGTGATTTAAAAAATCACATGTCAAGGGGATATAGTAGACAGAATCTCGCTCGAACCACGGGGTTAGCGCGTGCACCCAAAGACGGATCGACTATATAGAGAAGATGGTTCATTCTTGACTTCTGGTATTATTGTGTTCGTGAAAATGTACTGATTGGGACCGTGGTGTGACGTCATATTCACCAATTCCTACAAAGGAGCCCGAACAGCCAATCAGTGTGCTGCAAGGAAGCACGTGACTAGTGGATTTGCAAAAAACAGAGTTTTAAAAAATAAAATCTCTCTGTTTGCGTTGCTAGCGAACGAAAATAAGATATTTACTTTCGTAAAAAGCAAACTATAATAAACGGAGATTAGGTTTTTTTAATGAATTTCCGTTTATCGAGCAAGCCAACAGTCTCATTTTATAGATGCGCTTTTCTGGTGTATTATGACGTCATTAACACCAACATGGCCGTCTCCTTACTGTAGATTGCCATCTCCTTCCCGCATCATGGCCGTCTCCTTCATTTAATCCTTGGCCTCAACCGGAAGTAAGTTTGTTAGGCGAAAAGGAGCCTATTGGTGCTTCTTGTACTACCAAATTATCGTTCTTCTTTGCGTGTACCAGCATGATCCTTCGTGATCCAAGGAAGGAAGGCCAATATACCAAAGTAACCCTGGATTCAGAAAAGCAAGGATTGTAATATAATTGCAACCAGGCTTGAGTAAATTACTTTTTAAATGTGACTAATTAAAATTATAATTACTTTAATCCTATTCCCAGTCAGTTACAAATACAGTCGATGAATTACAATTAAAATTACAATTACAACACGCATACAGCAGTGAGGCGGGGAAGGTGGAAAAATGGAGAAGCGAACCACAAATCCCCCGGAGGGAAGGGGGGGGGGGCACTGGAATCAAAATCCCAAGATAGAAGTCCCCGGAAAAATTCCTCTATTATGGAGTATTTCCTTTAAAATTTAATCAACTGATTATTAATAAACTGCAGCTAACATATAAAATTTTATGTTAGCACAAAAAAAAAAATTAATTTCAAATAAATAAAATTATTTGGCCAAAATTTACAATCACAGTTACAATTGCCTAGCAGATTTTTCCAGCTACCATAAAAATTATAATTACAATAGAATCGGTATAATTTACGTACATTTCTCTTGTGTCGAACCATACGCGAGGGTTGGCAGACTGGAAAAACAGGTATTGTGACAAGGAAACCAAACGCGATAGGTCACGATTGTTCATTCTTTTCACAGCAACAGTGAAAAAGGGAAACATGTTCGTTTTTGGCACGGTAGCAATGAAAAGGGGCGAGCGTGTTCATTTTCTGCACGGTAGCAATGAAAAAAACGGCGAGCGGCTTTCAGTGTGAAAGGTAATGTCGATTAGATCTAACAATCTGTTACAAACGAAATATTACGCCATGTTATTGTTGACGGAAACTCTGGCCAATCAAACTCTGCCTCCAACAGAAACAAACGCCAGTGTGACTACATAGCGTCCTTCTAGACTGGCGTAACCATCCAATTGTAATTAATAACACTAAATACAATTACCTTTTCAATTACCCAAGCGTAATTAAAATCGCTGGATTCATCTTCAAGAGTCCAATAATTAAAGGAGAAGCGAACTGTTTTACTTTCCCAATGTGAGTCACTGAAATACATTACAAGTAGACCAAGTCAGCTTGAAACTCACACGAAATTTCAAATTTCGCTACCCACGGCCACAAACTGCGCAGACTTCGACGTGGGAGTTGTTATTTTCAGGTACTCGTTGGCATAGGATACCGTTTAAAATGCAATATGAGTTCAACATTAGCATTTCATGCAGTGACGGCGTATGACCTTTGTTTAATTATGAATTCGAAAATTCATTGGTTGGCGTAGGTAAAGGGTGTAGGCGTTTAGGAGTGTAGGAAGGGGCGGAGGAGAAATATGGAAAAGGGCGAAAAATGACCTCGATTGTTTGTACAAGAGTTGCCGCTTTCTCGACAATGATCTGCGCAAGTTGGCGATAGAAAGAGTGAATTAGCAGGTTTGCTCGCCAGATTTATGTCCGGGATCGATATTATCCGCATAATGGGCGACACCAAAGGCACAGCTTGGGTTTGCACAAATCGTTACACGTTGATTAATCTTTATGAGTCATGGCGGCGTTAATTAATGGTCGTCTCGCTTATTCGGCCACCTTTTTAATGGCAAGATCTTTTGTAAAGTTATGCACAACAATACTTGGGTTAATAAAAAAAAAAACTCTTGTAACTTGTACAAAAGAAGACGACGACGCCGCCGCCAACGTTGTGAGAAGACTATATTTAAAGAAAACCTGTCACGCTGAATGTGTTGAATTTCCGACTGATTTCCGATCTGATTTCACAGAAGGGAAACACGTACGTGGGTAGACGGATGTGAAGCGGTGAAACGGGCCGGCCCATTGAGGGATGGAAATGAACTCCAGTAGTGATAAGTCATGGTGTTAAGGCCTAAGGAAGAATAGGGCTGACTCAGTCTTTAGCGGCTTAGATTTTAAAGAAAAATGACATGTAGATGATGAGAGCTCGCCCACCATCTAGCCAGGAAAGGCAGTCAACAAAGCCCAAGACAAGAAGAAGGCTCGGGGTAATCGTGGTGTTTAGGCCTGAGGAAAAATGGGCTGACTCCATCGTTAGCGGTCCAGGTTTTAAAGAAAAATGACATGTAGATGTTGAGAGCTCGCCCACCATATAGCCAGGCACGGCAGTCAGAAAAAACTAAGACAAGAATAGGACTCTGCGGTTACAATTAGTCCGAGGAAATAGTATGAAGAATTCTAATGGACTAGCTGAAAGACTCGCCGAGAAAGACATCTTAGTGTAGCAAGTATATCAAGAAGGAAGTTAGTTGGTAACCAGGAGGCCCAGCAGGTCGCCCGTCCTTGGTAACGACAGCAATGGGGGTAGAAAAAACATACAGTATTAGATACAGTTGTTATACAAGGTGGTAATTAGTAACCATAGGCTTGATATTGAAGTCCACAGCCGAAGCACATCAGACCCATAGACCAAAGGATTGATATGGTTGAGCGCGTTCAGCGCCGCTTTACCAAGAGCTTTAGAGGCTTTGAGAAAATCTCGTATGCGAAAAGATTATCCCTTCTTGGCCTCGACTCTCTGGAACTTCGCAGGTTGACGTTCAATCTCATCTTAACATTCAGGATCCTAAATGGCCATGTGGGCATTGATCTGCCGTTCTTCGATGCCAGTCCGGCTCTGTCCACTCGAGGCCACTCACTTAAGCTTGCTTGCTTTTTTTTCTGTTAGAGTCATTCGGGTATGGAACTCCCTACCTGACACACTAGTTACTAGCAAGAACGTGGCTACCTTTCGACAAAACCTTGCATCGGTTGCACTTACCAAATTTCTAAAGAGGCCTGAACATGTCCAACTTTCTATATGAAATTCCCCCTCCAACCTGCTCTCTTCTCCGGGCTGTGTTTTTGTTTTTTTTCTAAAATTCAAGGATGGGTATTAGTGGGTCTTGACCCCTTCCTTCTCCTGACTAATCTATTTTTGGTCAAATATATTACTATTACTATATGAAGGTTCGACGGGAACCAAGCGCAACAGGTGATCCGGTTACGTCGACCCTCGTCAATACACACGTGTATGCATTACTTCTTGCCTCACTTGCTGACGATACTTGGAAGGCTGCTCAATGCTTATTTTCTAGCAGGCAGTTTTATCAGTCGAGATTGTGCTTTTCGGCTGTCTTTTTGTTCTGACGTTGAAGGAGAAAAAGCACCAAAGAGAATGAATGAGTTTAAAAAACCCAACAGCATGTGCACGTGTATGCACAGAAATGAGACGTTTGTCCGACGCAAATTCACTGGAAGCAGCCACTTGAAATCTAAGTTGTTTACTAGGGACCGAGCCACAAGGTCATCAGCCGCCGAGACATTAAGCCTCAGGACCCGCCATGTTTGAGGCACCCTTGGTGTACTATGTATATTTGCTAGATGTCATTTGACTTACTTGTATATAGGCCTTAGAGAACGTTGTACTTTTTTTCTTATTGTGGTTTATTGCGTTAAGACAACATGTTTTTGCCCTTTTTTTTTCCTTTTGTACTTGAGGCAAGAGACTCAGCTTGGGTCTCATAAAGAAGCTGTATTCCAGGATGTGGAATAAACGGAATTAAACAACGTTTTCCCTCCGGCCGGCTTTCTTGTCTAATGCAAAAGCTCTCCCAACTAGGCCTACTTTCGTCAACGTTTCGGAATTTTTCATCCGTTGAAAAAAAAGCAGCAATTTTTCTTTGAATGGTACACTTGAATGGTTTCCTATACTAGAAACAAGAAACAGGCAGAGTAAAGGCTAACTATAAGTTCACTTGAATTTTTATTTTCGCTGTTACTTTGCCTGTTTCTTGTGTGTAATATAGGAAACCAGTCGCGTGTATATTTACGTCGTCCTTTGCCCTTGTCAAAACAACTCGGCAGTGGGAGAGCCAAGGGAACCTAGCCAAACCAGGGGCGATTCTCTAACGAAGGTTTGTCTAAGGGTCCCATCTTATGTTATAACTTGGAACTACTTAAATCGACTCAAGGATTCATCCATATACGATACTCGGGGGTTCGCCAAGAAAACAACTAATTGATCATTCCAAGGCCGGCCCAAGTCGGTGGCCTAGCAACAAAAATGGCGTCATGTTTAGCCATAAGAAAGGTACAAAGATGCACACAGCATGACTGCTAATTCCCAAGTAATTTAATATTCATTAAAACACCACAACAACCAACGCTCATGCGCCAACAAAAAACGTGCGCCCACCAACCAACAAAATGTTCAAGTTCAAATTTAATACGAGAGAATACACAACAGCCCCAATGCTACGCTCTCACTACTACCTTACATACCAACTTAACCTACTTGCAACATTTCAGAGAAACACACAGGGAAACAAAATGTGGACGCAATAAAACAATGAACGGCATCGTCACTAAAGGATGGCAATCAACAAGCTCAACTATAATACTAGTTTGTTGAAAATGCAACCGGAATGGCAAGGACCTGGTGGTCAGTGTCTGCCATCCGATGTTAACTAAAAAAAATATAAATTGCAAAAGTTAAAAAATTTAAAAGTTTAAAAGGAAAACGATGGCTCGGCTGCAAAGGAAGGGTTGATGGTATTGGGTTAGGGACACGAATGCCTTACCACCAAGGTTAGACCTACCAGGAACACAATGATCCCCGATGGCATCGTCAAAGGTGTGGTACAAGTGAGAGGAAAAGCCTGCTTCAAACACCGAAAGGTCAACCCCCCCCCCCCCAAAAAAAAAAAAAACTGCTGCAATTTTCACGCAAGATTCACAACAGGCCTTTCCTAAATAAAACGTGTTCCTTGAAAAATTCCGAAATGTCGCATTCCTGCGTATACATGTTTTGCACCTGATGGCTTTTTAAAACTCATTCATTGTCTTTTTGAAATTCTACTTATTTTGAAATTGTCTACTTATCAGACCGGACGAACCTTACAACTGAATCTTAGAACATAGGCTTATACGATTGCTGGTGCTCCTGTTCAGTTCCAGTTATACCTGAGAAAGTGAAATAGGTTTATTACTTTTCCATTTATTACTTTTCCATTTATTACTTTTCCATTTATTACTTTTCCATTTAATACTTTTCCATTTATTACTTTTCCATTTATTACTTTTCCATTTAATACTTTTCCATTTATTACTTTTCCATTTATTACTTTTCCACTTGCGTGCTGCAGTGTTCACGTCGGGACAGTGCAGCCCGCTTGAACAGTGAACGCGCGTTTCGTTGGAACTTCTTAAAATGTTGCTTGATTCTGAACAAATTGGTCAAATTGGATCAGTCCACACCCATGTGAACTCCCATTTTATCATGCATGTTTGACTTTTGGATCACTTACACAATAACTAAACACAAGAATTGCGGTAAGAATACGTTACGTACGTCCGATACAACAATTTAATTTAGTGCATCACCAAAACACGACACGGAGATCGCCATTGTTTTGCTGGAACGCTCAGAAATTAATACCGGCAGATGTCACTTTTCGATTTCGACTCGCAGCCGATTGAGATAGCTGTATTGACTGTGAGGAGCTCAATCGTCTAACGGCCTTAGCTGGCCGGCAGTGTAGTGGCCAGCTAAGGCCGTCAGACGCTTAAGGTCCTCACAGTAAATATAGCTATCTCAATCGGCTGCGAGTCGAAATCGAAGAGATCCGTCTGTCGGCATTAATTTCTGCGCGTTCCATCAAAACAATGGCGACCTCCGTGTTGTGTTTTGGTGATGCAATAATTAAATTGTTATATCGGACGTATGTACGTAACGTATTCTTAACGTAACGGCTCACCGCCCTTCCATGACCCTCCCACCCCTAGCGTTGGCAAAGATTAAAAATTCTTAACGCAATTCTTGTGTTTAGTTGTTGTGTAAGTGATCCAAAAGTCAAACATGCCTGTCAAAATGGATGTAATTGCTCTTTAAAAAAAATTGTTCTGCCATGCTATATTGCAGGTTTGGCTCGGAAGTTTTTTTATATACATATTTTTTAAATTGTAAATAGTGTTAGTTTTACTTCTTACTTCAGTTTTTAACTTTCACTAAACCTGTTTCATGCATTTCACTGTTTTACCTTACTACTTTCATGCTGGATATCAGCGACCTTCCTTTCCTGACCTGCGTGCAACTGAACCAAACATTCTATTACTATTACTGTTTACTAACTTCTCGTAGCTAACTTACTTTGACTCCATCTAATGTGGGCTTCCCTTTCCTGACTTCAGTTATCAAGGGCTTATTAAAAACAAGGTTATTTTTATTGGAGATTAGGGCGCCTGAAATATCTGACTCGAATTCTCGTTTCCGTCCGTAATGTTGAAGAATTTTTGGGGGTTATTTCGTATTTACCGCTTTTTATCCCCGTTTCGTTCAGCCTCTTTTGACTGCTGGGTGGGGCGAAGATTTCGGCACTATTGACTTTTTCCCAAGCTAATACGCACCATTACGTAGAATCAATGGCAGGTCTCTGGTTGAAATGGTTTGATTGTGCGTGTTTTTTGGAGAACGGATCTGTGACTGAATGTTTATGAATGCGGACTTTGTGTCAAGATGCCGAAACGTCGTGTAAACTGTATCTTGTGGTCAGCAAATTAATTTGGTCTTTGTTATTATAATTCTTCGTATAACGGTGTGCGTTTCTTTTACACATTTCTTACTTCGGCATGTACTTCAACTGGCCTGTTAAAAGGTCGAAAGGTCGTTGAAAATCCATTGCGACCGACAGGGCTTGAAAGATTCATTGTTCCTCAAACGGTTTAATGAGGAAAAAGAATGCTCGGCGGTCTGCTTTGAGAAATCACGCTAATTGAATATCTCGTTTGGAATATTTACTTCATTTCTCGGCAAAATGAAGCGATTTTTTATTTACGTTTTGTGTGTTCAGTAACCGGAAACAGTGACAAAATTATCCCCATTACCAAAGGAATAAAATGATGGCTTGACTTTCGAGATAATTTCGTAGTATGAATCCACGATAATAAACCGGAGTTTAAAAAAGTCAGGCGGCAGCCATCTTGCAGACGACAGGATACGGAAATAAAGGTTCTTGAGACTAAGGCTGTTTTGGAAATAGTCTCGTGTTTTGCCATGCTATTGTGCGAGACTTAGGTAGATTTGAAAAATTTTCTTTTAATTGGTAGAAGCAGAAGGTTAACATGCTGCCATCTAGTAAGAAATCACAAAATCTTAAAATTTGGACTTGGGCGCTTTGGAAATCAGCTCTCATATATGATTGAGTGCACTTCTACTGATTCTATTCAGAAAGCACCTTCGTTTCAAGACTGAATTCCATTAATTTTAGCTCATTCTTTTTTGGGGGGTGGGGAGCGGGGGGGGATATTGCAAAGAAAAACGTTCATAGCGATAACTACGCATTAATTTAATTTAACAAAGAACACAAAAGACGCATCAACTCAAGTCAAGAGAGTTCGCCATTATTTCTTCATTTGTCGTTTTCCTCATCATTTCTCACTTTAAGAGCAAGCAAGGAAAAAGGCGCATGAAATGATTAAGATTTAAGCTCCTAAAAAAAGTAGGGCTGGTGAGAGAATGACTTTGCGTGCTTCGAATATTGCCTGTTTTGCCTAGAAGGATAGATGTGCCTTGCATGCGCCAGTTCAAACGACCCCATGCCAAGGCACGTCTTAAACGGAGCTGCGAGTTAGGCCTAACTTCTGGAAAGCGCGGAAGGTAAACCCTTCACATTGAAACTAGTGAGATTAATGGTCAGTATTTATGAATGTGGAGAATTCAAAACCAAGACAGTAGCAAGAAAACGGACAACTACGTAAACCGGACTTATAAGTTTAAGAAAGTGAACGCACGTTCGTCTTGATGTGGGGACAATGGAACACCAAAGTACACCTTGCAGGTACCAGAGACAAGCGATGTGGCACGACTTAAACACTCGATAATAGGCTACAAATCTGATACGTACGAGCCTAGGCCATCATGAAGTTAACGTAAACTACAAGCAGTTCATCTTCAATCCATGGGGAACAATACCTAAACTCTTCATCAACTGTAAGAGAAAGAATAGGTTGTTGAGAATTATAGGTTGACACCACAAAGTATAGCATTCAGGGCATTATCTTAACATTATAAGGCAAAGTCTCATTACCAAAAACGACGATTAGAACCCCAGAAGCAGCAAACACGACGACAAGAACCCCCCCCCCCCCCACCCCGCCAATACAACCCATACAATGAAAACGGGCGATTGTGTCAATTCATTGGCCAGTAGTTGGAACTAGTGCGTTGTTGCGTTGAAAAGTTGAAATTGGCACATTGTTGCCTCGAATATAACAATGTGCTCTGCGTGGTCATCAAAGTGGCAAGTCTTAAATGACGTCATGCACGAAGGACAGTTATTTTTCACACGGTACAGATCGCTCAAGCAAAGCGATAAACTGGGAGTGGGACGGACGGATGGGTCCCTGAACGGGCAATACCCCGTGTGTGGGTCAGTGCGTTTGTTAGCCCTGCTCTTTAGAAAATAAAGAGATTGGGGGGGGGGGGGGGCCAATGCGTCTGTTACCGAACGAAAACTGGGAAACAACCACGGCCGAAACAAACCCCCTTCCCCCCGGGAAAACAAACCCGGGAAAAACAAACCCCGGACGAAGCCGGGTATACGAATACAAGCATATTAATAAATTGCGACATTTCTGCCCTCTTCTGCAGGGGGGGGGGGAGGCGTCACCAGCCAGCCACGTATTATTATTAAATAAAAAGGCAAGATTGCTACATACCAAGTTCAAACACGGCGTTTCGAAAAATTATTTATTTTTTGTCATCAGGCAAACTAAATAATTTTGCATGGTAAAGCCACCAAGTTACCTGCTTTTAAAAGGATTACATTAACAAAAAAAAAAAGGAGGGGGGGAAATCACGATTTTTCCTCTCAGAAGAGGCAGAAATATGTCGAAGTACAAGCCCCACCTGCTCCTTGGGAAACTATGCAAATCAGGCACCTTGCATCGTCCTATGGTTGTCCATTTCAAGGCTTGGGTTTTTGCTTTTTAATTTTTTTTCTTTTCTAATTTTCCAGTCTAAGATTTTTAATGATGGGAGAAATATTCTTTAAGGAATTTATTATACGGAATTAACCGGTTATATGGATAAGGCAGGACGAACGCCTACAACAAGTGTTATGCTATTTTGTCCAAGTAGGCGGAACACTTGTTGTATAGGCGTTTGGCTTGCTCTGTGACCGTTCAAGTATTAGGTCGTCAAGAAATTGTCTATTTTCAACCCCCCTCCCTCGTCGTAATGACACCCCCCCCCCCCCCACCTTCAGTATTAACTCATTTCTAACTTTACCAATCACTGAATCAATAAAAAATATACGGCCAAAGCAGGCTTGTGGGACCGGAAAGGAACACCCCTCCCCCGCCCTTAAGAAGGGGTATTTTATCTATATATCCAGTTTTCTGTAGACCTTTTTTTTGCGTAATTCTAGCCTTTAATATTTTGCCTTATGGGGGGTACAGTGCTTACGTCATCAATTGCCCCCCCCCCCCGCCCCCCGTCCGTCAGCTATCGTACTCGAGGGCAGAAATATCGCACTTTATTAATAAATAGCGCCCTGAATGTTACTTTGTGGAGTCGACCCAGGATTTTCAACCACCATTCCTATTGTAACAAAGCATTCAACCGACCCCCGTATTGAATGGAATAGGATTCATCGTTACCGTTTCCGATGGTAATAAAATCTACATCAGCATTTGTTTGTGTAGCTCGTCGGACTCTGACAGGTTTCCTAATTCACTACGTTTGTAACTTTTTATGTGAGCGTCACAAGATGACTAGAGTACATTTCAAAGATGTAAGAACTATCCAACAACGCCACCCGGGTAAAAAAAAAAACAACAATCTGTTAATGCATGCAAGTATCAATGACAAAAGAAACTTACCGCCTCGTCATAGGCAAGGAAGCAGCTCGTTGAGAGCGAACAGAACACACCACTGTAAGAGACAGTTTGGCTCCAACCTTGACGTAGGGCGTGCGCAGTGATGTTGAGTCAGCCGTTCAGTACCTTCCTAAACTACAACACAGCTCAACAAGCTCAACAAGCTCAGCAGAGTATTCGATGCGTCATACCTTCACCGCGACCAGACCTGGTTAATGGATCTGACCAGGATTGGCTAATAGATATGACCAGGCGACTGCAATGCCAAATTGCGAACCATCTCAGGGAGGTGGTTTGCTGCGGTGGAGGTTTGAGCATGCGCGAGGTAACAATTTCGCCGGAAACAGATTCATCGCTGACGATGTGGACGTCAATCAAGCCGCATCAACACGGTTATTAGCAGGGAATGAGCCAAACTGACACCAACAGTAGTGCGTTTGGTTCGCTCTGTTTGGTCGTTTAGGAAGGGACCGTATTTCTTCCTTGTCTGCAACGTTTCGCTTATTTACATCACTTTTCTTTAATGTCCATAACATTTTCAGATGTAAAAAAAAAACTATTTCCATTCTGAAAATTTATTGAATTTTCTTTAATGATATACAGCTTTGAAATTTGAATCCTACGACGCTCAGGTAAGAATATAAACCCGGTTAGATCAATTTTCCAACCGGGTCAAGGAATTGGTATCATTTTTAACCCCAAATCGTCACCAAAACGATTCGTCGACTCTCATTCACATGACAGCAATAAACTACAAGGTGGTATTGTTAAGAACGCAACGAAGGAGTTTATTTAAGTACTTGCTGATGTTAAGTTACGTCTAAGCTTTAATCTCTATTTTGTGAAGCTTATTTTGTAGAATTATAACACCGAACGCAACATAAACTCGTCCACCTGACACAGCGAATTAATGAAAATAAATGCAATGGCCTTCCCCGCCCCCAACTTTTTACGTCTACTTTCTAATTGGTCGATGGTCGATTCGTTTGCAGGGTAAGGGCACGTTTATGCAACCACTCGCTTTTGCATTCTTGCAGCTAGAAGCTAGAAATCACCTCAAATTCCTACATGGCGGAGGTTTTATGTCTGCCGCCTCGCAACGAAAACAGCAAATAGCGCTAGTTCAGAAGCGTTTGGAAAATTGTTTCGTCATGAAGAATTCTTTATATTATTGGCACGGATTATAAGACTGCAAGTATTTACTCAAACGATGTCAGATTTAACTAATCCATTTAGCGTTGTTTCCATGGCGTTGTGCCATCGCGATTGAGTTCTAGCTGCGAGAATGCAAAGGCGAGTCGTTGCGTAAACGCGCCCTTAGCCCCCATCCCTCAAAGTTACCCCCACTCACCAACCGTGGCAAACGTGGTTTGTTCGGTTGCGTTGTTTACTGCCTGAAGCGTAATTTGAATGCTATACGTACAATGCATACGCCAAAGATTAAGTGATATCAGGAGATTATGACGCGACATCTCGCACGATCTAGGCGATTAGTACGCGCAATAGGGCGCTTCTTTGCAACCCCAGTTGCATTTAGGTCAATTTTCAAAGGCACCCCTTGCTATACGAGACGTTCGTCCGAGTTCATCATTTCGATTGCGCCGTTATACGTAAAAGGTGACACCAGGTTCGTTGTTTTTTGTGTCATTCTGTATAAGATGTGACATGGAAAGGGTTAACGCCGACTTGCAGAGACCAGCAAAAATTAAAACGAGGATCGCAAAGTTTGTGTTTTATTGTTCTTGGAAAGACTTTTGATCTGCTTCAAACTTTCGCAGCTTTCTCTGAAATCCCTCCAAAGCCAGCAATTAGCAAAGGCTCGTAAGCCACTTTGACCGATCGATTTGGGACAAAGCTAAAAGCTCAGGGAAATGGGAAGTACGGGAAATTTAACGGAGATGAGACATTTAAGCTGTTGGTAAGTGGAACTTGGAGATCACTAAAACGAAAGTAAATACACGTTGGATATTTTATTATTATTGTCCTTAAAGGTGTTTCGTCGCTTTGCGTGGCGAGAGTATTGCGCAACGTTTCCGGAATTTCTTTCTTGCAAAGGTGGATCATTTGTACATCTCTCAGCTGGGGTGCCTTTTAAAATTGACCTATGTAACTCAGGTTGCGAGGAAACACCATGTTGCGGGTACTAATCGCGTAGATCGTGCGAGATATCACGTCATAATCCCCTGATCTAGCTTAAATTTAGACGGTTGCCTGTATACTATAGAGCAGTGACATTGTTTTACGTTTCTAAATCGGTTTAAAGTCAAACCATAAATGTATAGAAAGTTTTTTTTAATTCCTTGCAGGCAAACATCACAAACTATAGAGCAGTGATATTTACCGCCATATTGGCACCAGTATGGGTTTTGGAGGGCATAACTACAAGGTGCACTACATAAAAATGGAGGGAAAAACAACGGGAGAGCGGATTTCTTAGGCTTAAAATAACGTTGTTTTCTCCAACAACAAAAATCGCGCGTTTTAGGTCTAAGAAATCACTCTTCACAGCATCGGCTTCAGTATGACGCCCTTCTGTTTCTCTCTGCAGTGCCCCTAGCAGCTAACCCATTAAGACTCCAGCATAGAGTTATATACAACAATATACTACGCCGTGTCACTGCTCTATATAGCATTCAAATTACGATTCCGGCAGTAAACAACACAACCGAATAAACCATTCTCGCTGCGGTTGGTTCCTGAGAGTAACTGGGGGACATAGGGGTAATGCAAACGAATCGACTATCGACCCATCAGAAACGAGATAGAAACAATGGAAGGGGGGGGGGGGGCTTGCATTTATTTGCGTTAGTTCACTGTGTCAGGTGGGTTACTTTATGTTGCGTTCGGTGTAATTCTAGAAATACGCTTCAGAAAATAGTGATTAAAGCTTCTACATCTCTTAACAGCAAGTATACACATAAATAAACTCCTGCGTGCTTTGTGTTCAAAATACTGTCTTGTAGTTTATTGCTGTCCGTGAATGAGAGTCGATACGATGACGAATCGTTCGGATGACGATTTTTGGTTAAAATGCTACTAATTCGTGACGCGTGGAAGCAACGAGAGTTACGTCTGCTTGATCCAAACGGGTTTAATTTTCGAAGGCACCCCTTGTGTGAGCATTTGCGCATTTTGGCGATGTGTTCGTCGGCTGTTACGTCTCTCTTTAAACTTGCTGCAGTGTGTATTACTGCAAGTATGAGCACATTTTGTACCTATATTACCTGCATTTTTTTTTCTGCTTTTGATGTGTTCATGCAGGATATAAATTCAATGGGTCGACTCACGCTTGCAAACAAAATGATACAATTTTTACTTCCTCTCCTTCAGTAAAATTTACAAGAAGAATTGTTTACAACGTGACATCGATCAACTTGAATTTGTCCTACAAAACGACAAAGAGCATCTCTGCCACTTGTTCTAAAACGTTCTTTCCATTATATAGCAAGTTTCCCGCCAAAAGCCAAGTTACAAGTTGCAAAAAATGGAACGTCAGTCCACGTGGAAAAGCTGTTGCTTCATACGGTGTTCGATGGCTGGCAAATGTTTCCAAAAGTTCTTACTTGTCGAATGGGGGGTAATAACCCATAATTGCTGATAATTAGCTAATGACTGTCATTAGTGTTCGAATGGAACGATAACGGCCAAACCTTACAAGGAACAAAATAGGTTAGATTGGCTAAACAAGCAAGATGTAGACTTCCAGACTGTGGTCACGAGAGCTGTCAACTGGTGAATTATTCCAATAGGGCCACATAATTCAACTCATTCGTGTCTGCCGTTAAATAAAACCTCGATATTTACGCGTTGCAATGGATAAACCTATTGTGGCGATCCGCTTTAGTGAGGCATCGGCCGTTTTGGCGCAAGGATCCTGGATACCCCAGTTGTTAACTGCCGAGATACGCCCTTTTGCTGTTCTAGCATTAGTGCCGTACACACACAGCATAATGCTGCATGAGCTGCTCCCGAGGGGTCCGACAATTGCTGAAATTACGACCGGCTACTGGTTTCTGATTTGTAAATCTATTTGAAATATGCAAATCCACATGAAATCTAAATATCGGTAAATCCTTGAAATTCGGTGCATAAATTCGGTGCATGGCATAAATCCATGCAAATCAGGGCAAATTCACACAAGTCGGAACAAATCCATACGAATTTGAAATTCTGCACAAAGCAAACCTGGAAAAAAAAAACAACGAAATATTTATATGTTAATCAAAGGTACTGTCCCATATGGTACGCACAGTAGAGTATAATAATTGAATAACAGCCGTATACTCTCAGAACTCTTCTTGATTTTCAATTGTCCACCAGCCATATTCTCCAAACCCTTCTAGATTTTCAATTATTGTCCACCAGTTATACTCTCAAAAACCACCTTGATTTTAATGGTTCACCAGCCGTACTTTCAAAACCCTTCTTGATTTTCAGTTGTCCACCAGCCATATTCTCCACACCCTTCTAGATTTTCAATTATTGTCCACCAGCTATACTCTCAAAAACCACCTTGATTTTTATGGTCCACCAGCCGTACTCTCAAAACCCTTCTCGATTTTCAATTATCCACCAGCCATACTTTATGATGATAGGTTTATTTGCCAGATAACATCAAAAGGGTACCGGTGGGGTTTTGTTAAACCACTTATACCTGCCCACGAATTATTATGCAAGGTCATACACAATATTACAAAATAGGAGTAGGTATACAGAGCAATCTTGTTGGCAGTTAAATTATAGTAAAGATAATAAATCACATTTGTTTAGTCTTGTCGTGAAGCAATGAATCGATGGGGCCACAACTACGTCACCAGGTAATGCATTCCGCATGTTTATTACTCGGTTTGCAAAGAAGTACTGTCTGCAATTTAGTCTAAATGTTTTTTAAAGAAGTGTCAAAGGGTGACCCCCTCGTTCTACCCTCATTTCTAATTTTTTTTAAACGTGATAGGCTGTAATCCAATAAACCGTGTAGTAGACAGTATGTAAATGCCAAGTCTGCTTATACCTGACATAATTCTAATGAATTCATGTTGAGCATTTTTAATCTTGTCTCATAGGACTTATGACGAAATTTCTGGAGGTTTTTAGTGAATTTTTGCTGGATTCTTTCAAGCCGATCCATGTCCCCCGAAGGAATGGTGACCACAAAGGGATTGCGTATTCAACAATCGGGCGTACGTATGCCTTAAAAGGCTAGATCAGTGTCGAGACATCTCTCGAAGTAAAACAGTGCCTATATTATTGCAGCACATTGCGTGGCTAATTAAGTAAAAGTATTACAATGATCAGTTGATTTAAGATCGGAAGTAAGCCAGACACCCAGATCCTTAACTTTGGTAAGATGTTGCAAATTTGATCCTGATATTGAGTAATCATTCAACGGGTTTTTATTACCAATGCAGAAAAACCCTATATTGAATGTCAGATATGGGCAGTTGCCATGAATTTGACTTTCAAAACCCTTATTGATTTACAATTGTCCACCCGCCATACTCTCAAAACCCTTACTGATTGTCAATTGTCCACCAGCCATACTCTCAAAACC
>JAHWFP010114233.1:36473-51492 GCA_023313725.1 Lithobius niger
TTGATTTTCAATTGTCCACCAGCCATACTCTCAAAACCCTTCTTGATTTTCAATTATCCACCAGCCATACTCTCAAGACCAGTCTTACTCCCAAAACCCTTCCTTATTTTCAATTGTCCACCAGTCATAATCTTAAAAACATTTTCGACTTACAACTTGGTCAAAATCCTTACTTTTTTATATCTTTCTGCACTCATTTGCCTAACAGTATTACCTTGGAACTTTTCTCTACAATGCTACACGCAATTCACCTCTTATGTTTATACCATTAAGCCTCCACCATTTACAAGGTCGTGAGCATTAGATCTGGCCCATGAAACTTCTTCTTAACAAAATTCCACGTCCCTTTGTGTAGAAACATTGAAGAAAAACATCTCTGCCTCTCTATGTCATTAACATTCTCATTTCCAGACTGCATAATGAGATGGATGTTGCTGAGATTATCACAAAAAAACCGAGCTCGTCTCCTTATCTTCCTTGAGTGACGTCACTTAACGTCACACCTTATTGTGCTCTCATTGCTGATGACAGTCTGTTTTCCCGCGTCCCACCCCTTTTGTTTCTTGTCTTTTTTCGTGCCTCCGCCGTTTCCCTTTCGTTCGCCGTCTAAGTAAAGCTTCTCATTTTTTCCTCCCCTCAAGCGAGTTGGGTGTGAACGGCTGATTGAGTTTAGATCACACAACCAGCTTGTCCGACAGCCAATTTTCTCCCCACCTAGTGCTGGAAAAGACAATAGATGCCATCGTGTTTGTGGGTCAACCCGCCGCTGAATCTTCTCCCATCCAAATATTCACCGTTTTAGAGTGGCACGAACTTATAGCCCCCCCCCCCCTCCCCCCCACAGAAAATGAATCAGCATTTCTATTTGGAATTTTTGGTGCTTGTTATGGCACTCACTGTCGTCGAGTCGTGGAATGGCCTGTAGTTGGCGGTTTTACTTACAACGCAAAACCAAAAATTCAGTCGACGCGTGAAGAGAGATTTTTGAAAACTAGCAGCGTTCTATGGGATGGCAATCTCTGGAAAAGTGAATATAAAATAAAGACGAAATCACGACGTTTCGGTTCCTAGATCGGAACTGTCTTCAAGTGACGGTTTTAAAACATGTCAAACAACAGAAAATTATAAAAAAAAGAACAGATGAGTCATGGTTTTAAACCTTACAGGTCTTAAAGAACTTAAGATTCCATACTAAAATTTAAACAAAAATTCGGCACAATTCGATAGAATCTGCCAGCATTCAGCTCCTAACTCACCCAAGTCCGCATGTGAATGAAGGAGTTTTAAATAGTGCCCTAGCTTTGAGGAAGAGAAAGACAAACTTGCAATTAGTTTTCAATAAGTTGAGCTTATCTTTTACATTTTGTCGCTCCACAGTGTTCATCAATTGTTTACTCGGTTTGCAGGGGAAAAAAGCCAAAGGGGAAAAACTATTTCCTGGCAAAATTCCTTACCCTGCATGGTGAAATTCGAGCCAAGGTAACTGACCTAACGTAATCTAAAACAACCAAAGCTATACGATAAATAACGTAATTTGTTTTACTCCGGCTTTTTTTCCCCACAGATTTTTTCCCTCGACTTTTTTGCCGTTCGGCTTCTTTTCCATCTGTTTTTTTTTTCCCTGTTACTTCTTCCTCCATCAAGCGCATGACTGAAACAAGGTTTCGTAAGATGTTGTTGGCAAGTTTGTTGATCAATAAAGTCACTTGAAAAAAAACTGGATTGGTCTTGTAAAAGTCCTTGAAAAATACAAAATAGTTATGAAAAAAAATCTTTAAAATGCTTGACTTCTTTGTGCATGCTCTTAGTCTTAGTCACACCTAATTTTCTGATCACTCCGTCTTCTAGGGGGAAATTTCTTTGCATAATTTGGCCTGCTATAGCACCTAAAGAATGTTAAAAATAAATTTCCGCTAACGGATAGATGATGCCCCCTTCACAACAGCAGAAAAGAATTTCACGTAAAAATGCATGGATTTCACGCAATGACTGTTGGCGGGGAAACACGTTGCAGCATAACTCTACGAAAGGTCTGCCTTCGTATATAGCAGAATTCTTCCTCTTAATTCATGTACTTCATGTTCTCATGGCATTGGCAAACACGTAGCAGATTTTTCGTCTGAGAGGACTGGTTGGGGAAAATTCTAAATAAGATCTTTAGAATTACAACAACAACAAAAAAAGGTGGCTGCAACAATGTTGAGGCTTACAGCGATCTCTATTATATAATCTAAAAGCAGTAACCATCTCAATTGCCGTTTAAAAATTTGTAAGTTTTAAGGCCTATTTTACATTTCAAGCGTAATTGTCATCCTTTAGGCCTAATTTTTACCAGTTTTAATTTTTGCATTTACTCATTCATTTTTGTCACATGGTGCACCTCTGAGCACATAGTTACAGTGTTACTACGTCATGCGCAACGTAAATGAGTCAGTGGAAGGGAAGTGACGGGAGAGGCACAATCGGTACGTTCCTAAACGACCAAACAGAGCTAACCAAACGCACCACTGTTGGTGACAGTTTGGCTCATTCCCTGCTAATATCCGTGTTGAGGCAGCTTGATTGACGTCAACATCGTCAGCGATGAACCTGTTTCGTCAAAACTGTTACCTCGCGCATGCTCAAACCTCTACCCCAACAAACCACCTCCCTGAGATGGTTCGCAATTTGGCATTGCTCTCGCCTGGTCACATCTATTAGCCAATCCTGGTCCAATCCATTAGCCAGGTCTGGTCGCGGTGAAGGTATGACGTGCAAATACTCTGCTGAGCTTGTTGAGCTGTATTGTAGTTTAGGAAGGTACTGAGTGGCTGACGCAACATCACTACGCACGCGCGACGTCGAGTTTGGAGCCAAACTGTTTGTAACAGTGGTGCGTTCTGTTAGCTCCGCTTGGTGCTTTAGGAAGGCACTGATAATAAAGTGTTGTTGATGAAGCCAGCAGCGACTCGTGGCAACTTGCCGTTGCCATGATAACGTAATTTTAGGCCTAATTTTCAATTTTTAGGCCTAATTTTTTTTAACTGCAGTTTTAATTTCGGTAGCAGATAGGCCGTAATGGAGAATTTGGTTCGACGGTAAGCCTATTCATTCATGCAACAATGCGACGAGACTTTTAAACGAAGCTAAAATCCTTTTGTTTTTACGGCTGCACGTTATTCGTATGATTTCAATTCGACGATCAAATGTTATTATTCCATTTAGTTACATCGAGGAAGCCTATCAGCCATAAGAAAGTAACGATGTTTGAATTTGCCATGTTTTAAACTCACTTTTGACACTGAATCTAACGTTGTAAACCGTCGTCGTCTCTATCTGGCACCGTTGCAAATTTGAAAAAAAGCTACGGATGAACGGACGGACAGACAAATTCGTCGCAGTTGTCTTCTCAGCCCATACGGCTGTACAGAAGACTAAAAACCGTAGGTTTAACTTCTTGATAATTAATTTCGAAAGCGAACCACCGCTCGAGTTCATCTGAAGTTAGTTTATTTATTACCACGACTTTGAGAATTTCCGTGGTTTTCAGGTATGAAGTAGTTTGTGTGAATGTAAATTGGAAGAATGGTTATATCAGTTTAATCACAAGTCAATAATTCCACCACGCAGCTTTTAGTGTTATGGAAAGGGATACGACACGTTTACAGACAAAAGTAGCCGCGACAAAAGACTCGTAATACAGGGAACCCTTTTCTCCCGGTTTTCGAACGAATCGGATACGGTGTTTTGGTGTTGAATGACATCCAAACTGCAGACCTTCTAACCTTCTTATAAACAGATAGTGACACTAAACGTACAACCATAACAATCGGTCATTGTGCTCAGTGGTCTGTATCAACACACCCAACAGGACCACGTACGGATTTCCTTTTGCCTCTGAGATTGAGATACGAGTTAAGGAAGGAAGTTCTCCGTGCGTTCCAATCCTCTGCCGCTTCTTATCATTTTCGATATCGCGTTGGACGGGAAGACTTCCGTGGGAGGAGAGTGGCGGGAGTGGGTGGGTTGGGGGAGGTGTTATACGGGTGTAGGGAGAGTAATGAACAAGAAATGATTCTATCATCACAGGGAGGATCTCAACGGTTTCGTGAAGTAAATACTTATTTGGCAAAGTGTATGTGTACTTAAGTACGTTGGGTTTGCCAAAGGAGGGGATACAGAATTTTTTACTCTTAAGAAGGGACGCAAATTTCGATTTGTGGGGGGCAAAAATTGTTCTCTGGAAGGGAAGGGGGGCACCTCGTGTCATCACATACACAAAAAATACACAATAAAACTGAATTTCCGCTGGTATGTCACCGCAGCGGTATCATGCTGAGATAAAAATAAGTATGTAAAATAATACGCCACGTCTAAAGCGTCAATTGACCAACACACCACTCTATCGTTGACATTACACGGGAGGTAAAATGAAATAGTGGTACGTATTTTTTAATAAATTAACAGCGTGTTCGATATTGTGTGACGTTAGTTAAAGGGCAATTACATCCATTTTGACATGCATGTTTGACTTTTGGATCACTTACACAATAACTAAACACAAGAACTTAATTACTGCATCACCAAAACACGACACGGAGATCGCCATTGTTTTGCTGGAACGCTCAGAAATTAATGCCGACAGATGTCACTTTTCGATTTCAACTCGCAGCCGACTGAGATAGCTGTATTGATTGTGAGGAGCTCAAGCGTCTGACGGCTTTAGCTGGCCGGCACTGTAGGGGCCAGCTAAGGCCGTCAGACGCTTGAGCTCCTCACAGTCAATACAGCTATCTCAATCGGCTGCGAGTCGAAATCGAAGAGATCCGTATGTCGGCATTAATTTCTGCGCGTTCCAGCAAAACAATGGCGACCTCTGTGTCGTGTTTTGGTGATGCAGTAGTTATATTCTTGTATCGGACGTACGTAACGTATTCTTACCGCAATTCTTGTGTTTAGTTATTGTGTAAGTGATCCATAAGTCAAACATGCATGTCAAAATGGATGTAATTGCCCTTTAATATAGTGTGATGTGTAGGTCAATTGGTACTTTAGATGTGGTGTATGTTTTATCGTAACTGTCAGTTTTATTTTGATAATGCTGGGGAAGACATTTCAGCTAAAACTTCGTTGGTTCTACTGTACATTTTTGTATACATGTAAGGACAAGCGACGCCATCCCCCAAGAACAACTTTTCGCCATATCTCTTGGCAGTATTTGTATTTAATTTGATGAGGACTTGATTGGTGAGAGAGCTAAACCCAGAAACAGGAATTTAGGTGATTGGAGTTCGTAAACGAAACAAGTAGTCATCGGTAAAGACTGCCTTGGGAGAGTACAAGATACACTAATTTGACAACTAAGGAAAGAAAAGACAAATTTCTCCGACCGCCTGTGTGACTCAAACCTGGGACATCCCACTTACAAGTCGTGGGATCTTCCAATAGCGCTATGGCCCCCTAGACTTAGGCTCCTGCTGGACTTGGAAGCTGTTCAACCTTTCTCAGAGGTATCGTAGTGTGGTTACAGATATTCATAAAAGAGGTAAAAAACAAATTGCCTCGTCGACCAGTCTGTGACTTCTAGATAACCTCTCAGATAGGTTGAACTGCTAAGCTCGGCTGGAGCCTGTCACCCAGGATCCGTCCCATTGGTAGTACTCCCAGGACCTTTTTTTTTCGTTCGTAAGCAGTTCAGATAGGTAGGTCGGATCTCGTTACGAAACTTCGTTACTTAGCACCCACTAGTTGCAATTGTGTACATGACTTTATTACTGATCAGCTGTTGTTGTAGTAAGTTAGATTAGGTTAGGTTAGGTTAGGTTAGATTAGGTTAGGTTAGGTTAGATTAGGTTAGGTTAGGTTAGGTTAAGTTAGGTTAGGTTAGATTAGGTTAGGTTAGGTTAGGTGAATTAAGTCGGATTAAACGGATTTTTTTCTCTATGCAGCTGGGCTGCATGGAGAGCTATGTTGCGATTTTTGCTGAGGTGTTTACGGAAAAAAAAATATGCTTCACGGCAAGGAATTGGGATATGCTGGCTTTCAGTCCCAGTCAGGAAGCAGTTTTTTCTTCTTTTTCATAGCACTGTATCTTCACAAGTCCTGTCTTTAACACTGACTGTTTGCTTCGTTAACCTTTATCTGGTGACGTATTCGTTTTTAACTTGATCAGAAATGGAGTACGAACTTTATAAAAAGCCATTGTAAACCGGCCGATCCGGGTAATGCAAATGACTTTTCCAACAACTATTGGATTAATCTATTCTAGGTAAAATGCGTCCCCACTTTGATCGTGAGAGTGGCCCTTCTGTGTAGATAGGAAAGGAAACAAGCCGAACAGCGAAAATCATACACTAGAAATAACGTAGTACAGGAAGTAATCTTTATAGCGCAGTGACACGACGTAGTATTATTGTATATAACTCTTTGCTGGAGCCTTAATGTGTTAGCTGCAAGGGACACTTCAGAGAGAAACAGAAGCGCCTCACACTGAAGCCGATGCTGCGAAGATTGATTTCTTAGACCTAAAACGTACGAATTTTGTTGTTGGAGAAAACAACGTAATTTTAAGCCTAAGAAATCCGCTCTTCCGTTGTTTTTCCCTCCATTTTTATGTAGTGCACCTTGTAGTTATGCCCTCCAAAACCCATACTGGTGACAATCTGGTGCCAATATGGCGGCAAACGTCACTGCTCTATTTACTTACACTTCGTCGGAGTGCCACGACCCTGATTTGAATCATGTGATCCGTATTCGAATTTGTTTTCCTTCTCCATTGCCTATGGCCGCAAGCAATCTCGGTCGACTGGAGCCCTGGTCACTGCTCTGACCTTAATAACGGGTTCAGTGAGTCACCTTTATGCCAGTGAAGAAGTGGACATATCGATAAAGGCACGACGTCAGTGACCTGGGGACGATGGGTTACCAGTTCGATCGTAAGAACATAAAGATGGTGAATACATAGATTAGATATCGTAAACACAAGTCATGTGCGGACATTTTAGGGTGGGTGATTTGTAGATTAGCGCCCTATCGCTGTCAACGGCGTTGCTAAGCAGTCGAGTTTTAGACTGAGCGCATGCTCTAGAAATAACGTAGTGCCGTAGTGCCGTAGTACTATGTTATTTCTAGAGAAAGCACACGAGCCTGAAACTCGACTGCTTAGCAACGCCACTGACAGCGATAGGCCTTTAATCTCCAAATCACCCGCACTAAAATGTCCGCTCATGGAATTTTCTTCGAGCCTGACAATCATCGTTACAGACTTGCTAGCAACTTTAACCGTCTTTTCTGTCTCGGTACATAATACATGGAAAGATTTAATTTCATTTGTTTTTTAATCTCATTTTGGACGACTATAACTAAAACCGAAAGTGATTGCCTTGCAGCTGCTTGAAAAAAAAAAGACAACCAACTCCAAAGTGGTAATAATATCACGCATTGCGGCTAGGAACAAGTCGTAGCACACGCCTTCCCCCACCCCCTTTCCCCGAAGCAACTTAGTAAGTCCTTCTACAAATGGCGAAAAGCAGTTTAAATTTTTTAAAAATCAACGGCGTAAAATACCCACCATGGAAAAAAAAACTGACGTGGAGGTATCCGTATGGGTACCTATCTACACCAACCTCCTGCTGTGACGCTGCAGAATAGGTGGAAATTACCCGGGGGAACTGAATATGCCATCTGCAGAACCAGGCAAGTTGAACTTCTAATTAAACTTTTAAACTGACGTGGTGCCTGAGAGCAATGAGAGCTCACCACATCAGCAACTTGTTAATCTTTGAAGTAGAGTAAATGGCTTTTATTTCATCTCCATTTGTAGTGTATTTCAAACGCAGTAAGTTGCCTCTTGCAATAAGAACTCAGAAGCATGCTAGCTAGAAAGATGGGTGAAACGCGGCAGCTAGAAATGGCTGCAACCTCTTTTATTATGTTTGGCCATGAGGTCATGATCTACATGACATCATGTAGAATGCTACACATGATTAATAAACGGGACAGAAAGCCAATTGGGCTCGATAAGTGTTAAATAAATACGGATGCAAACCTATTTACGTTGCCTTTTGGACTTAAATGTCAGACTGCCTGAGCGGGGAGTCAAACCCACGACCTTTGAAATCAAAGGCCGGAGCCCTAACCGCTCAGCCATACTGACATGGCCAAAAGGAAACGTCCATAGGAAACATTAAACACGCATACATATACAAATAATCATACACATCATACACCAAGTGAACAGAGAGGAACACAGTTAAACACTGGAATGACTACCTACAATAGGTAGCAAAACTCAAACACCACACGAAGCTTTAAGAAAATTAATATTTGGACGTCTTTGGCGATAGTTGTCTCTTTTTCTGTCTTTGATAGATGTATTAGAACCCAAAGGGGCTTGTGTAAGTAAATATAAAAACGCCAAATTTCTCTTACTGTGCGCCAACAAATTGAAATATATTTAAGCCGGCGTTAACAAGATAGAACATCCGGAGAACAGGATGCCCTCTTCCGCCAAGAAACCTGAACAAAATGACACTTTACCGGTGAACAAAATCAAATCACAGGACTACAATTAGAGAATATGATTGATTGAGGGAAAGAAAAAACAACAAACACCCTTCGCAGCATCTGGATGACACTCGTATTCTTTCGCGTAAAAGGCCGCACACAAAACCTTTTGGTGCGTCACCTACTTGCTACGACTGGAATTTATTTGTTTGCAGGAATTGTTTTTTTTTTCGTCTTTTAGAATTCGATGCGAAAATACAGCAGCAAAGGTTCTCCTTACGGTATGCAGTTTGGAATTAGACGTGTATCGTATAAGCCATAAAGAGTTTCTTGGGCCCAGCGAACTTTTTTTTTTTGGCACATTAAAAATGTTGCATCAAATGCTCGCCAAAAAAAACAAGGATAATATATACATTTGGCGAGGGAAATCCCGTCGTTGACAAAGTCTTTTTTTGTCAAGCGAAGCACAGCACAGCAAAGCCTCTTTTACTTCCCCCGCAAGATCCTTTGCCAAAGAGGGAGTGAGTATCTTCAAAATGTGTGCTGACTCAGCATAATCCGCTCTTACTTATAATCTGGTTGTTGAAACCCCCTCTCGTATCAAATTCCCCACTGGAATGAAGGAACACGTGTTTTAAGTCTCTAGAGACCTTGTATGAGAGTGTGGTCTCTATTTCGGTCGGTCGTCCTTCTTTCGATCATGATTGAATTTGTCGGCGAAGACCGTTGGGTAAATGTCGCCTTTCGTTCAGCGTGTGTCAACACCAATGTCTGTCTGTGTATGTGTGTGTGTGTGTCTGTCTTCCCAACTCTCCCCTCCACCACCCCCACCTCCCTCTGCCCATCAATCCACCCTGCCCAATTCACACTTCTGCCCGCTTTACTTTGTGATTACTATCGAAATGGAGCCACCCGACGTGGAAGACGTCCAAGTTTCTTTCAGGCATTTCTTTTTTTTTTTCCCCTTTTTTTTTCGTTTGCAGATGACTGAATGACTGTTCGTTTGGACTTGATGTTTTTCGTCTGGAATTGAAGTGAGACACGTTCTTTTTTTTTTTCCCCTTGTTTTTCTTTCTTCGTGTCTGGGTATTTTCACCTCGTTTTTTAATGCGTTTCTTTCCCCTGGATGTTTGGTTTAAGCAGATCAGTGCTTACACAAGCATGGGGTCAAATTGCTAATGACATGTTGATTGAGAGCACGTCACACACGTACGTCTCACGAGACCCTCACTTCAAGGGTGTCTCTACTCTCGTAAAGTGTCGTTCCAATCTGATTTCCCTCGTTACTATTTGTTCTCTAAACTCATTAATAGCCTCTTTAGTTCCCTAACCTCTTTACTAGTCTTGTTACTTCCCTAAACACTTTACTAGCCTCTTCACTTCTCTACTGCTTTATTAGTCTTTTTTAGTTCCTTAGCCTCTTTACTAGCATCTTTACTTCCCTAGTGTCTTTTCTAGCCTCTTTAATTCTCTAGCCGCTTTACTAGTCTTTTAGCTCTTTACTTCCCTAGTATCTTTTCTTCCCTAGCACCTTTACTATCTTCTTTACTTGCGTAGTCTCTTTGCTAGCCTCTTTACCAGCCTCTTTAATTCCCTATTCTCTTTGCTAGCCGTTTACTTCCTCAGACTCTTTACTTCCCTAGTGTTTTTACTAGACTCTTTACTTCCCTAGCCTCTTTACCTGCCTCTTTACTTCCCTAGTCTCTTTGCTAGCCTCTTTGCTAGCGTTTTTACTTCCCTGGTCTTTTTGCTAGCCTCTTTACTAACCGCTTTACTTCCCTACTTCTTTACTAGCCTCTTTAGTTCCCTAGTCTCCTTACTTCCTTAGCCTCTTTACTAGTTGTCCCCATTGTTCCATAGCACTTTTTCACATACGTGCTATACATTTACGTAATAATACAAATGTATTTATCTTGGGATAATGCCAGTTTCAAATCACAACAATCAAATCCTAACTTTCAATGTCCATCTTTCAAACCTAACGTCACCTACGCCTCAACGTTAAACAACGCTTTATGAGCAAATACAATACCATTATAAACCTCGCAAAGAAGACCCAATGTATCGTTAATCGAATTCTGCATGCTTGTTCTCTGTTTTTGCCCCTATCATCGACATTACTCTCCACGTCCACGTTTTTTTTTTTCTTTATGTTTTTTTCCCCCGTTCTTCTCTTGAAAAAAAAAATCGTTAAAACATCGTGGTTTCTGAGATTTTCCTCCGGAATTACACACTACGCCTTCTGAATGTCTCATCTTTTCGGAATGTAACGGGCTAAAAGAAGAAGGATTTAAGTTTAGTTCTTTTTCCAAAAGTGGCCCACGACTTTTTCCTCTCCTACTGAATTCAAATTATTGTCAGTAGACAGAAGAATGGGGAAGAAACGGAAAGAGAAACAGAAGTCCCTTTGCCATTTTACGGGTGTATGCTTACTGAACGATTTTTTTTTTCGTTCTACTCCGCAATTTTCTTAAGGTGTATCAAAATTCAGGACACGGAAAAACTGGGTAATCCATATTCTTCAAGGAAAGATGGTGCGTAGCGAGTGGGAGGAACGGGATGAAAAGTTGTGTTTTTAAAAAAAAAATTTTTTTTTAATGATATTAGGGTTCTTACTTTAGGACTTCTAACTTAAAATGGCAATTTTTCATTGATTTGTCAATATTCAACGACAAGGTTTGACCCGCCAAGTTCAACGGCAACGATCACAATTCGCCCCATCTAGATGACGTAAGATCCGTAATAACGCCACGTTCCCCGAGGAGCTCGCATTTGAAGCCAGCTGTGTAGCTATAGCTGCAAACGGGCACTGAACATAAACGGAGATAAAAAATATTAGCGTCATTTGTCAAACGAATGCTGTGAGAGAGGATTTCTTAGGGCTAAAAATCGTTGTTTTGTCCAATCCATTACGCCACGAAACGTACAAAGTGAAAAAGGAAAGAATCTATTTGCTGAAAATTTCAACAGCTTACAACAAATCCAAAATAATCACTCATGTTGTTGTAAATCTTGTGTACTTGCATGTTTGCTGTGACCTATGACCATTCTTAAGAGTTTGTATAATCTTTCATAGGTGCGCTTATCTAATGTCTTTTAAGTTCATTTCCTGTTCCTGCTTCTAGAAGGTTCCAAACCTTTCCGTTACCCATAGTACCTTTGTTATTTCGCGGTTGTCATGGGTAACCAAATCATATAAAAGAAATGTGCAAGAATGGAAAAATCAGTTAACCTTCGGATCAGACACCCGAACCGGACCGGACCCGGCTGGTCCTCTTCGACCCTTGCTAGGTGCTTTGGGCTAGGAGGTTTTCTGCTACTTATGCCTTTAATAGACCTATTTGCCTGAACCCTAAATAGGGTAATTTCTAGTAAAACCATCATAAGGCCTTGATCTGACTTCCAAACCTGAAGTTCTGACCTTAAAATTCCCAAATTCAGTCTAGACATCTCTCCCACTTAGCTTTTCCTGTACATGTGTATAAGTCGAAGAAAGCTGCTTTCACAGCATTTGCTTGAAAAACTACGTTAATAGTTTTACCTCCGCTTATAGCCAGTGGCCCTTGTTCCAAACGTAAGCTTCGCGTAAATATGGCGTTACTAGCTGAAGCCAGTGGGCGTTGAATGCACGGTGAAGTATGATAGCTCATGTGTATATTCATGTTCGACCGAATTAAGCCTCTTCAAATTGTCGCACACACTGTCTAACAAACGCTGATTTTCGTTCGCTTCGCTCACTCAATCAGCGCATCCTGTAACTCAAACTCGTGCCTCTTCCCCTCCCCCCCCCCACTGCTAATACGGCGTTACTAGCCGAAGCCCGTGGGTGTTAAATGCACAGTTTGCAACACTGGGAAGGTATAATTTTTTTTAAAAAGCCTTGAAGTGCACAAGTAAGTCAAAACAACGTTTTGGAATGTGACCTATTCCGTCATCAGGTTCTAATTAAAATTTAAACATAGCAAAAACGCCGTGTTACCCAGCATCAATGTTGGTTAAAAGAAATATATATATACAGCTAAAAAGGAAATCCCACACAATGTCCCCTTTCAAAAAAGGCGAATACGGGAGGCGAAGCAGTCAGCCCTGTCCTTCCTCTTGGAAATCCAAGCAAGAAAGACACGGGTCATGCGAATTTCAGTACCTCGTGGTTTTCACGTCAGTTTTAATTAGAACCTGATGACGGAATAGGTCAAATTCCGAAACGTTGTTTGTTTTGACTTACTTGTGCACTTTAGGCTTTTTTTAAAAAATTTTCTCACCCAGGAGCTTCTTGTTTTCAACTGGCAAGGTATGGTACCTCATGCGTTTGTCCAAGTTCGGCTGAATTAAGTTTCTTCAAATAGTTGCGCATCCCGTGACTCGAATTCGCGCCTCTCCCCCCCCCCTACTGCTAATGATACCCTCTTTCTAATTTACTTCTATTATATTCTACCAGTCATTTTCCTGTTCGTGCTGACGGAAATAAATAAGGCTCAAGGCGGTTTCAAAGCTGCCCTTTCGAGAAGCATGCAGTCGTGAAAAGCTTTCCCGCAATGCTTTACCTCCTACCTGATACACGGTGCCGTTGTGGCTGCTGGCGGCCGCTGTTCTGCTGGAGGTGCCAGTGACGAAAAGTCACGTTAACGACTGTATACTTGTGCCATTACACCTACGTAACTGTGACTGTTTTCGGGTATCTGAACAAACATAAGAATGAAACCGAAAAGTTTGAAACTCGTGCGACGGGGAAATTCAGGCTTCGCGACAATGTAGTGCTCACGATTTCGGCGGAGGGGGGTGTGGAGAGACGGGGCGAGTTACTTTCTAGTTGAAAAATAGGTGTGAATAAGGTTCATAGGCTATATTTTGATTATTTGTAGTAGGACTATCTTGGCGTTTGATATCACGACTGCAAACGGCGAATAAAATTTGACAGAAAATATTTATTTGTTTTTATTTATTTTTATTAAAGAAGTACAAAATAGCTATCAAGAAGTGAGGGCTCGTTTATGCAACCACTCGCTTTTGCATTCTCGCAGCTAGAAGCTAGAAATCACCTCAAATTCCTACATGGCGGCGGCTTTATGTCTGCCTCCTAGCAACGAAAACAGCAAATAACGCGAGTTCAGAAGCGTTTGGGAAAATTGTTTCGTCATGACGAATTCTTTATATTATTGGAACGGATTATAAGACTGCAAGTATTTACTCAAACGATGTCGGATTTCGCTAATCCATTTAGCGTTGTTACCATGGCAATGTCACCTTTGCCATCGCGATTGAGTTCTAGCTGCGAGAATGCAAAGGCGACTCGTTGCGTAAACGCGCCCTAAATAATTTAACTTCTGGATGATGACTATAATGATTATCAAATTGTACATCCTAAGGCAGTTTCCAAAGCAACGTTATTACAGGTAAATACAGGTAAAGAAAGAAAATTGTAAACCCTAAAATGTGCAATAAAAAAAAAGCACAATAATAAGTAGGAAAAAAGGATATTAACTGAGAATTAGCCAATCTAAAAGTTTTTATAGTTAGTTACCAGCAAAATATGTACAGGTAGTTTATTTGTAAACCTAGGCAAAGTGTCGTTTTTTAGTTTTGGTGCCATATGAGTTGTTCCATTTAGGCAATTTTAAATTCTAATTTTTCTCCATCGTTTTAAAAATACTATTTACACCCTGGCTATTTAAAACATTGAAATATATATTTTTTTAATGGATACGATAATCTCTGAAGTTTTTTATATTTAGTATCATGTTTTCTAGGTACAATTCCTTTGTGTGTTTAGTTTTAAATTACTTTTCTGTTTTTAATGCATAACAATGCTCTAATTTCATATAATTTAGGCATAATTGCTATAAGTCTTTTACAACATTCAGGATGTGTGAATTACGCGTCCATTTATCATCCAGATGAAGTCAAATAAAAAATTTGTTTTGTCAAGTTTTGTTGTGGTCTAGTGTTAGTTATTTTCACTGGACCCTTCCACAAAACAAGAAAAAAATCATAGTGGAATAAAAAAATGCAGTATAATATAGGCCTTAAACTAGACCCCTCAGCCGCCGCCGATAGCCGAAATCGCCGCCGGAAATACGTCAGCCGCACATTCGCCGCATTTTTGTTAGGCTCGCCATGTTGGCTTTTTAGGTTTTTCTTTTACCAACCAAGTTTCCCAGAATAGTTTGCCTGATCGAAGTTTGACATCATGAGCAATTTTTAGAGGCATTTCCGCATATTTGAGGGTAAAACAAAATCAAATTGCTGCAAGCAAAATAGGTAATCCGAAGCGTAATTTAATTATCTTTTATGTAGTCACTAGTCTCATCTTTGTAGGTGCTTTAGTTCAAGAGGAGTCGCTATGCGCACACGAACATGGTACGTTTTTAAGGATGCAGGTTACGTAATTAAGTTAACTCAAGTTTGCAGAAAATTAAAAAAAATGTGTTTAATTTTAACGTTACATTTAATGGCGTCATTTGAATTCATTTCCTTTGCCAATATAACCTATAATTTACAGCATATTTCATTTGTTGTGTTAAAAATTGTGTTTACG
>JAHWFP010114234.1:632-11037 GCA_023313725.1 Lithobius niger
CCGCACGATTGTCATGGAATTGTATGATATCGTTGACAACACGATGTTAATCATCCAGGAAGTCTTCTGAAGGTCATCCGATTGTTAAAAGAAATAGGCTTATCCAGCCAATACTTTAGCTTGATTTTTTAAAGGTATTTTTTTATCAGTGAAATAAATTATCGGTCAAAACCTCATTTCACAACACTTTTAGTCCGTGTGGCTCTTTAGCCGCATTTTCTGTATTTTGTGGTAAGTATGTAAACGTCGCCAAAACCTCATTTTGCCTGACTTTCATTCTCTGATTAATTTAAGAAAGTTTATGATTTTGTTTATCATTTTGTTTATCATATCATTTTGTTTATGATTTTGTTTTGAGCTGTGATGGGAGCAACCCCATTTCACTGGATTTGTGTCAGTTACCTATCGTGTGCGCGTCGTATCTTGAATCCTGCAAGTATTTTGTGAGCGGCTACGTCTTCCTGGATGGCGTGACTTTTATCGATGGCCGCCATTGTTTTTGTAACCATCTTGGATATCAACAAGGCACTCTGCTACTGAAAACGTACAATCGATTATCTGTGTTCCTTCTGCGGAGAACTCAACATAGGCCGCGGAAACGTCGCAACCTACACAGCAGACATCAAATAACGGACAAGTTAAATCAAACTCCCTACTACCGAAATTCCATTGAGAAAAACAATTCCATTCACGTCAATTATTCCAACTGATTTTTATGGGTCAAATCCAATTCCAACTGAATCATTGCCATGTTCCAATGTAATTAAAATAAAAACGGAAGCGAACCTATTTACGTTGCCTTTTGGACTTAAATGTCACACTGTTAAACGGGGAATTGAACCCAAACTCCAAAAGGCAGCGTAAATAGGTTTGCATCCGTTTTTATTTTTAACCCTTCCCGAGCCTATTTGGCTTTCCGTCCAATTTAATGTTTCAATATAATTCAATTCATTGCTCTATTCTATCGAAGTAATCGAAGTAATTGAATTGCTAAAGGGACCGTCTATGCGCATGTTTCAAAGTGATCATTGCGATACATGACTGACCGTGTGGCTGTGCGCATGTTTCAAAGCGACCACTGTGATACGTGAGATTCATTTTTTCATGACGACACTCGGTGATTGGACCCTAGTGGTTCTAAAATTCGCCAGTATGGCGTAGCATCAGTATGGCGTAGTGTCAGTGTGGTGTAGCGTAGAGCAACGGCCTTTGATTCCAAAGGTCTAGGGTTCAATTCCCGCTCAAACAGCCTGACATTAAAACCCAAAAGGTAATGGACGTAGGTTTGCATCTGTATTTGTTTACTCTAAAAGAACAGTTACTCTTCCACCGTTTAAGTTTAAAAGCAAAGTTCACATGCTCATATTTACTAAATGCCCAAGACCCAGCCGGCTAAACACCCCCTTCCACCCATCCGTCGACAAAAAAAGGATTTCCGTCGTATAGCTAGATCAAATTTTATAGCTATTACTAGAACCAGCAGTAGCCTGAAGCTTTCTTACATACTCACGCGTAAGGCCCGTGTATACGCTTTACTTCCAGAACGCTGGCCGCCAAGCCTCGTTCCTACACGGCAAACGTCTTTTATACATCGCCCAAGAATTTAAATTACAACGGCGATAAAATTCAACAGTTTCGCAAGCTCGGCCAGGCTCTTCCAATGAGCTATTCCTATGTTTTATTATGGCCGTATGGAAATCGGGTTAAACTTAAAATGTCTCGCGCAAAAAGGAAAACTAAAAGACTTAGGGGAGGGGGGTAGTAACAGCCATTTTTGAATGGGGAACTCACAGTGCATTCCAAGCGTTATGCCCATTAGGTTTGAATACGCGCCCGCGTGCGTCGTGTGTGTATAAGCGCAAACAAGATGGGTGAATGTTTAAGAAAAAAAGAAGAAAGAAAAACTGTTTTATATGTATAAAGAAAGCGTTACCTCCTAAAAGCATTATTCCGCTATCGCATTAAAAACAAACACAGCCATAACATCGGCATTCCCAAAAAAAAAGCGTCGGGGGGAAAAACTGAAGACATTTACAAGAGTGCTCCTTCGTAGTCGATAAACGAACAAATTCGTAAGTTAGGACTTTACTTCCGTATAACAGTTACCGTAAAAGTGAGGTCGACAAAATTCGTATTCTTCTTTTTTTCGTTCCCCGTTTTTTTTTTTTACTAGCCATTTTCAGTCGGTTTAAGAATGCTTTGTTATACCCTCCCCACGTTACTTAAACATTTCACACGCTGCAACAGCTCCGTTACATTACGAGCAGCGAATTTTAGAACCACTAGGGTCCCATCACTGAGAGTCGGCATGGAAAATATGAATCTCACATATCACAGTAGTCGCTTTGAAACATGCGCACAGCCACACGGTCACTCATGTATTTCAATGGTCACTTTGAAACATGCGCATAGACGGTCCCTTTTGGCAATTGGGAAACGGCCGTAGGCAGCGTTTAACATGTACACACTTTCCAATCGCCATTTGGAGGGCATTTAACGGCACGTGTTAAATGCTTTTTGCCTTTTTGTTGTGAATGTGAAGGCGCCGTGTTCCTTTGATCTTAAAAAGACATTCCTCCTAGCGCCATTTTTCTCGATCCTCCACATCAAGTACGGCCCCAAAGTTTTATTTACTTACTGTTAGTCAATCTGTAGCTAAAAATCCATTTTAAAATCTGGCATCTAGGAGATTTTCTGTTGAATATTGGTAACTTTTATTTACTGCGTCCCGCACGTATATGATCCTTTTCGCGCCTACAATAACCATGACGTATCATTGTTTCCGGTTGTGACAACACAGTTTTTGCGTCAATGCTGTCACGTGCCCCGCAATTCGTCTACTAGGCCAGACATTCACGTGATTACGAGAAGACGAGGGCGGAAGTGACGTTGTAGTATTACTACGCCGAATCACGCGACGGCAGCGCGTGGACACATGACTGCGAGTGGCTATTATAAGGGAGGATGTTGCTTTAAAGGTTGACGTTTCAATTCCCGCTCTGGCAGTCTGTCATTTAAGCCCAAAGTGCAACGGAAATAGGTTTCCATGTGTATTTATTTACTACTAATCGAGCCTATTGGCTTTCTACCCGTTTATTTTTTTTAGAGTAGGTTTTGGTTATGTGCTGGGTGGAATTACAATTTTCATATTATTCAAATTTTCGTGGATTTGATGTCGGAAATTTACGATTCAGTTTAGCCTGGGTTTTGAATGTTTCCAAAGTCAACAATTTTTTTTTCATTTTTGAGGCTTTTACATGTTTTAGGCTTCTTTTTTCATTTGAGGGAGGAGGGATTGAGGTGTAATGGGGCATAGACGTCTAGGTCAATAGCGCCAAGCTCAGTCACAGTGCAGTGGTACGGGTTTCCATTGCGCTACACGTTACAGAGATGCTAAAACAAACTCCAAATTTAGATCTTATCATACACCTCCTGCAAAAAAAAAAAAAAAAAAATAAGGTTTGTGTCACTGCGTTTGCACCAGCGTAGCTATTACCACTGGCCTCCATACTGTGAAGGAAGTACAAATCCTTTATTGCAATAAAATGTATTGTTGGCTGTGAAGGAACTGACCTGTCACTATGATACATCCGTTCTATTTCTAATCACCCACTTCGTGTATCACTAACGTACCTTTATTTTTATTCTATTACCATTTTGTATTTTTTAAACGACTTGGAAATAATGCATTTATGATCGTAGATATCCCGGTTCGAATCCGGGGGTTTGTTTATTACTCTCTTTATGAACATTCCTTCAACTTTTAAAATGTGTGGTGAAATTCAATTTTGAGCCTTTTCATCAACGTTGGCATAGGTTTGCAGGGCTGCGTAAGGCTGAAAGAATTTAAATGATGCAAAAAAACACATAGGCCTAGATTGAATCTACATGACCACAAGGTTAAAGGCACATGCATCCATGTTGGCTTTCCTGTATGACTCAGTTTTGCAACATTAGTTCAAACGTAGGTAAATGTTGCCAACACAGTGATTTTCTTGTTTTTTCTTTCGTGCGAGATGATTTTGCGACATTAACCTGTGTAAATGTTGCAAACGCTGTTCTCAACGGGTCGCACGACATACCGGAAGGATTTATGTCCCTTTAAGACATATGTACAGGGCCCCCACAACCGGGGGGGGGGGGGGGGGGGGGGGGCCCCCCTACCCACCCCCGCCCGCACGAGGGGGCCGCCCGCCCCCCCAAAATTTTCCCCAGCAATAGTGAGTTTTGATGACTATGATTAATGTAGTCGATTTGTGCGTATTGTGAATTTTTTGCATTCCCAACAAACAACTCCAATCCAACGGCAACGAGCACGGAGCAGGAGCATTGTAGTCCAAGCCTGTCAGCTTGTCAGGCAGACAAGTCTTCAAACGTAAGCAGCCCGGGTTAATGAATAAACCAACCCGTTAAGCAAAATAGTGGCCGACGAGTATTGCAACATAGTGTAACCTTTTTACGATTTCAGTCGGTGGAGGGGGTCCCACTGTTGTAGTTAGTTCCGGGCCCCTTACTTTGATGTGGGGGCTCTACATATGTACACTCGTGTTCGAAGAGGCGAATGAAGTAATCGGCCAGCAAGTTACAAATAAATATAATTTCTCGCACAAAATTATATTTTCAGTGCTAGGTATCTTTTTTATCTGTTCCCAAGCAGTTATGTGTACTTACTTATTCTAATAATAAAAAAAGAGTGTAATTAAAAGTAAGTACCGTAATGCCACACTTTTTTTTTTACAACTTACACTGATTGTAACTGGTAAATTTGGTAAAAATTAAAGACGCAGCAATGCACCGTCTTAATGTAAAAGTCGTATTTTATTTTTTTTACCATTTACTCCTGTTTAAAAATAAAGGGAGTGTTTAAAACAAATCGGTTCGTAATTAATTTACTAGAAATGTACAGATCTTAAAAACACAGCACACAATAAGGAAATAAAACACGTCACAATTATAGGCTAGAAACAGTAAAACTTATTTTTATTTTCTGTTGTTTTCACGGTTGCACGAGAGTGTTTTGAATTTTAGGGCTAGAAACACTGTCTGAAACTGAAGAGCATAAATAAATAAATAAATCTCTCCCTTTCTATATATATATATAAAACTTATTTTGCTCTTAATTTCTTCCAGATTTCAAAGATTTTAAACAAACCAGTAACAAACCCAATGGAATCCATACTACTATTGGCAAAGCACGGGAATTTTTTTCAGTATTCTGGTGTTTCCCAATTTGTTGCAGTAGGCCGGCCGTAAACCAGTGATTTAATTTGTTTGTGCGAAAGGTCTTTTTTTCCTCCTTCAAGTGTGCAAATTCAGCCTGTGTCGTGCAACCGTATGTGCGAAAATTTGCGAGTACGGCTGTAAACAGAAAAATATGATGTTAACAGGACGAGTTTACGTGCAGGAGCGATACTGCGATTTTTAAGTCACATATCGTACAGTAGCTTTCGCCGAATCTTGCACGCATTGTCTTCGGTGAAACGGCGCTTAAACGCGACGTTTAAACATTGAAGATATGGAGACGACATTGGACCAACCACGAGCCGGCCGCCATCTTGGCACGCGCTCATTACCGCTCCTTTGATTCGTCCTCTTCCACCCACACGATCCGCGCGCCCCCTCGTTACAACAAACAAATCTCTCCCCGTCGAAACTACGTCACCGTTAACGGTTTTCGGCTTGGAATGTTACGATTTGCACAGAATTCGAACCAAATTCGTGTTTACAGCCCCGATTTCGTAGAAATTCGTAGAAACGAGGGTTTCGAGGACAGTTGACGTTGTAGTGGGAGGTTCTCGCGCAACGTTCGGCACACGCACAGACCACGTGACGTCGCCGCCGCCTCTGTGCTTTCTCCCCTTGCCCTTCCCCCCCCCCCCCTCCGCTGCCGAACGGAGACGCCATCAAAAATTACAGTAAAACGAAAAAGAAAAGTATTTTGACCCACGCCGTAACAAGAATAAGCACAATAAAACCGTACGTACGGCGTACATTTGTGAAACATACAGCTGAGGTGCTTGCAAGTCTTGCGAAACCGGAGCTCGTCAGCTCTGTATCTACCTTCACTGGTCCCCTATTATTGCTCGCTCAATGTTTTGCAGTAAAGCCACCCAAAACGTGGTGGCGCAGCTCTCCTGCCTAGGTGGCTTCTCCGACGATGGGAGCCCTGATTGTGGCGCCACCGCAGACGGCGTGTGGCAAAAGACAGAAACTTTCGCACCTCTGGTTTGTCGGGCGCCAAAAATAATGAAAACGCGTTTCATATTTCAAGCGAAGAAAACCTCATCAATTTCGTTTTCTTAAAACTCGGGGAGAAAAAAATGCGCCCAGAACGCAAGCCCCCATCGTCTCAAAATAATCCCCACATGCTAATCTGCGAATAACGTCAATTTTCAGGCCTTTCGTAGTCGGAGCACGAACTCGCTGATAGCGCTTCCTACCGGTGTTTTAGGCCTAATGTTCGGCCGTTGCGCCGTGCGTGGCGAGGCTCACGAAAAAAAGGGGGATTACAATTATACTTTTCTCCGAGAACTGGCGACCGAGACGAAATTGCAAAGTCGCAAGTGCATTTTATGCGAATTGTGGAATTTGAAGGGTTATGCACCAAGCGGCGACATTAAGGAACGCAGGTGTCGTCGGCCGGAGTCGTCAGTGCGAGCTGTAGATCTAGACAGGCTATAAACTCAAGGCTAATCGGGGTAAAACGAGTATTGGGATATGTAATATTTGGTACCCACAACAGCAATTTAACGAAATGACACGTTCCAAAAAACAAACTTGCGAACCCGCATACACTTCGGTAGTTAGGGCGATGCCGAGTTTACGTTATCAGTGTTGTGGCATCCCATATTTTCAGATGGCGTATACGTCGGATGTAGCAGACGACGCTTCAGTTCGTGGAATGAAATTAAAATTTTGAAAGTAGGAATAAACAACCCCTGACTGGTCGTTATTTACACCAACAAACAAAATTTACTGACGAATATTTTAAATGACAGAAATATTCCGAATTTAAAACCCAACCATAATTCAAATGGCAAAAAAAGGTCAGCGTGTTGGTTTAAAGAAAACCTGACAAAACACAGATCACACTTTGTAAAACACGCGTGTGTAATAGCTCGTACGTTTTTCTGGCATCTGTCCTACCTCGGAAAGGCTAAAAATACTTACGTTCGTCTAAAAATACAGCAAATAATCGCAATAAAATGGCTTGTTTTCACTTGTATTTTATTGTTGTTATGCAGTGGAGTTTTCCCTTGTATTTTATGTCTGTTCTGCGATGCAGTTTTAGACAAACTACACTTTTTTAGCCTTTTCAAGCAGCACCGGTGATACCCTAACATTTTTAACGTTTTTTCCTTCGTATTTTGGTGTTTGTGATATGGTTGTTGTTCAGGAATGTCTAGCTAAAACAAATTATTTCTCATAATTATTTCCAGTAATTGCGTCAATAGCAAAAAAGTAAAAAAAAACAACAAAAAAAAAAACCAAAATACTGAAAGAATAGAAGTATGCCAACAAGGTGTTGAGTGAGAACAAAAGTGATTCGAAACTTCGAGGCGTAAATTGTTCTCACTCAACGCCTTCTTGGCTACTTCTATTCTTTCCTTCCATAACAAATACAAAATTGGTTCCCATTATTTTTTTAAAATAGAAAATACAAATTATTATTATTATTATTTTTTTTTTTTTTGCTGGTTATATTACCAACTGTCAAAACGTCGGAGAATTTTCGTCCCTCTCCTCGAAAAGCGTACGATTTTGTTTTTATTTCCGTTTTTTTTCTCTCTTCCGGTTTCTGTTTAACCACCAGTTGCCTTTTCCTTGCTTAAATACAACATGTTATTTCGCTTCGTGCCATGTGTATACCAAACGTAAATGCATGCCTGGCCGTGTATTAACCAGAATGTAAACAAGGGTTCATTGTTGCCACTGTCTGGTTATGTATGGAAGATTAATGCAACGACTACAAACTATGGAAGAATTGTAAAATAGGTTGAAGTTGAAAACACTGCATATGCTACTCTGTAGCGCCCGTAATGAATCACAGCACGAAAACATTATTCGCATAGAAAGTAAGGTCCAATTACTGAAAAAAGAGTAAGTGTCCAATTACTGAACCCTGCGGAACAGCCAAATAACTCAACATCATGTCTTTAGCTTACGCCTTAACACGATATTATCACTGCTCAGTAATTTCAACATTGTTTGTTTTTAGAATTTTTCGCGATTGAAGCTTCAGATATAATTCAAGTTAAAATTCTGAATACGACCGTAGAATCAGAATAACGCTGTAGGTGCATTTGTTTTGAAAAATGTTTTAAGTAAACGTCACTATTTGCAATCATTTTCGAAACTGAACCGAGGACAATGAATGAGGAAATCTAATTACTGACAATTAGTGTATTTACTTATTTACTAATGGTTGACCATTATTTTTATTGTGGAAATTGCTTAAAGGGTAAATAAGAAAATGTACGTTTGTATTTTTTTAAAATAACTAGGACTTTTTAAACACACTTAAATACAAAACGAAGAACTGAATGCCGTTGCATACCGTTGTATTTGACGCATAAAAAATAAAAACCTGAACTTTTTAGTAGCATTTCTTCCAACTAGATGTCGTTGTTTGAACCTAGTTAATTTGTATAGCAGGTTTTTTTTTGGTGCAGTACGATTTTAATATTTTCCCCAAAAGTATAAATATTCAACCCAAAAATTCACAAAAATCAGTGTACCGCTTACAAATTCATGTTAGAATATGATAAAATTGAAGGCGTTGTAGAGGCCAGATATTTGAGAATAATTATTGGCGAAAAATGGAGTTATATATAAAAACAAGATTTATGCCAAGTCTTTATAGGATAAAATATATCCTGGATAATACAAACCAAACTAACTTTACATTGCACATGGATATAGTGAGTATTTTGAGATATATGATTAAAGTGTATAACCACGCAAAGAAACTCAACTCAACAAATTTCAAACACTGCAAAATAAAATTGTGAAAATTTTAGTTAAAATAAATCCAAACTCTAATACAGAAAATATTTTTCATAAACAAACAATACTGAAAGTAAAACAACTTAAAGACACAGACGAATTCTACTTTTCTATCTGTCACATTCCTAAAATCAGTTTTAAAGTAATTATGAAAATTACTTTAAAACTGATTTTAAGAATTTGACAGCTAGAAAAGCAGATTTTTTTGTGAAAATCTACTTACACATAGTTATAATATTCGTCAGGTAATTTGTGATTGTAGTTAGCAGTGCAGGTAGTCCCAACTTTATTTAATAAGTTGCCCATTGACAAACTAAACTTGGTAGTAGGAATAAAATTAGAAAAAGGAATTAAAAAGATATTTTTAAACAATTAAAAGCATGTGAAGTTAAGGAAAGCCATTGGTTTAATTTTGATGTACATTATAATCTGTATTTAATACATTACTTCTTTAAGTTGTGTGCACTTTTTTGTATTATTATTTAATTTTTACTTGATACTTTACAGTTACCTTTTTTATAGTACTTGTGGTTTTTTTTTGTTTTAGAAGCAATTTTATATTTTTATTTGTGTATTGAATTTTGACGTAAGCTGTAATTAGGCCCTATCCGTTCTATTTTATACGTTATAATTGATACTAGTTGGTCCCAGCATAAGATACGTTGGTCTAGGTATGAAACCGTGTTGTTGCACTACTGCTTGTTGTAGCTTGGAAGGTTTTTCTTTTTTTTTTCCTCTTTGCGCAAATAAAAATTACTTATTTCTTGAAAGCCCAATTTCAATATTTCTATAGGGCAGTGCCACGACGTAGTATTATTGTATATAACTCTACGGTGGAGCCAGTTACTGGGTTAGCTGCAAGGTGCACTGGTGGGGTAAAAGAAGAGCCTCTTACTGAAGCCAATGCTATTAGACTGGATTTCTTAAGCCTAAAACGCACGATTTTTGTCAATTTGTTGGCAGTTGCTGACATTTTCAAGCAAGTGGAATCTTTATTTTCCAATTCCAACCTAAGCAACATAAGGGATTGGAGAAAACAACGGTTTTATTAAGCCCACGAAATCCACTCTCAAAGCACTGGCTTGACTATAGAAGTGCCGTTGTTTAAACCACCATTTCAATCTAGTGCCCCTTGCAGGTATCTCTCTTGTAGCAATATGACGTCACTTGACGCTGCTCTATACCCATAGACCACATACGAAGGAGATGTGTATCGATCATTACCACTATAGTTATAACTGCCTTTTGTTAGACATACCTCTTACCTGTCTTAAACCGACAACCCATTTTCACAGCTTTTGGACGGAATTCGAACTCAAAAATTCTTTCCGATTAGTAGACTGACGTCCTAATCATCAAGCTCACGATGATCCACTCCAAATTTAATACGTATAAACCA
>JAHWFP010114234.1:26798-48661 GCA_023313725.1 Lithobius niger
TCTGTTTCAAGAAAATTATTACGGACCCAGAATTAATTTGGAAGCAATCTGAACCCTTACTCAGCGCCCACCAGTCCATAATAATCTTTTGCTAGTAAATAAAAAAAAATTCTGAGTATATCCCCATCTTCCACAAACCGTGGAATCTCAATTTTTTCCCGCTTGGGCTTTCCCCTATGAATGCTGAAACCAGTTCCAGAACTTACGACCTGCTTTGTAGGGAGTTTGTCTGGGTCCCGATTCTGCCCTGACTTAGGTTCTTTTTATCGTTTTATAATGTTTTTACTTGTGTTTTTGTTGGCGATTTGTGAGGTTACACGCAAAGTGTAGTTTTTTTTATGCATTGACTTTAGCTCCTTTGTGCTACAAAAATTTTATTGCTTGATAACGAGTCGTAGTCTGACCGAAACGTCGCATTTGTAGTGTTGTTGCATGTGCACCTTATTGACTTTTGATTTCTTCATCCGAAGTGTTTTCGAATGTCTACATTATTTATACCGCAAGCGAACGAGGCCTATCAGCATCATTTGAGACAGCAAAATGCCTCATAAGAAACAGCTTTCGAGTAGCGCTTCGGCAATCCAGATAATGGTTGCTACCGACGGGTGCGTGATGGGTGCATACCGCCCTTAGATAGGTAATCTTGACGGCTTTGACGAGTTTGCAGCTAGTTAATAATTAAAATACGTGGCGCGAGTGAATAGTGTCTAATTATTATTCTGAATATAAATTAAATTAAATTAAAATAATATCGGAAGAAAGCAAGCTTGTGTAACCGGTTCACAACAAAACATGCAGGAAAAACACATTAATAGTGAATTATGTCCCCACTGTCTCTCCCAACTGCTGGTTGAAGGGGCTGTCACAACACTTTCTGGGAGTGAGTTCCAAGAATTAATGGCTCTCACAGTGAAGCAAGACCGTCTAACAATGGTGCGGATTTGTGGTTTTGTCAACTTCATGCTGTGTCCCCTAGCTAGTATAACAGTCGATCGTAGAAAAAACTGGTCGACAGGCAAAATCTCTTCGCCAGACAAAATTTGACGATTCTTGATAAGGATACCTCTTAAACGTCTATCAACAAGGGTTGTGAGGTCAAGCCTTTTCCATCGTTCTTCATTGGGCAAACCCTTCAGTGAAGAACACTGCCCGGTATAGAGCAGTGACACGACGTAGTATTATTGTATATAACACTATGCTGGAGCCTTAATGGGTTAGCTACAAGGGGCACTGCAGAGAGAAACAGAAGGGCGTCGTACTGAAGCCGATGCTGTGAAGAGTGATTTCTTAGACCTAAAACGCGCGATTTTTGTTGTTGGAGAAAACAACGTTATTTTAAGCCTAAGAAATCCGGTCTTCCGTTGTTTTTCCCTCCATTTTTACGTAGTGCACCTTGTAGTTATGCCCTCCAAAACCTATACTGGTGCCAATATGGCGGCAAATGTCAGTGCTCTATAGGTTTCTTTCTCTTCAAGAGACTATTCAAATTTACTTTAAATGCAGTCTAACATTCAATGCCGGAATTCGTGAAGTAATTTTAGGGATTTACACTCTTAAATCCACAAATCGGCGCTATGTGAGCATTAGTTTGATTCAAGTGACGGAAAGCAACAAGAAATTTGTTTAAAAAAAACTATGCGACTAAAATGTGAAATGAATCGGGTTGAAGGGTGATCGTAGATCCAGACAGAGAAATGCCAGCACAGGATGAAAAATTTCTTTGCGCCACTGTGCACTGCACGTCATTAAAACAAACGGGTTAATTACTTTACGTAAATAAAAAAAAAAAAGTATTAAAAAAAATTACCGCGAGCGGAAAAACAGCACTACGAAGGGAAAATATAGTTTTAATATTTCAGGTGGTCCTATAGGCCTAACCACTAACAATGAAAAAAGCGCAATTACTTCGCCAGAGCGTAATAATCGATCAATAAAAACATAAACTGATTGGAAACTTTGATTAGGGTTGATTTAAATATAGCCCATGTTTTACTTTACGTGCAGAACAGTAAAACTTACCTTCTTCCACGGCAGCTTGCGTGAAAATGACTTTCCCAAAAAATGCTTCCAACACTCGACCTACTTCTTGGGACAAAATAAAAGTTACAACAACCTTCTCAGACTGAGCGTGGGTATGTAGGAAAGGGTACACCAGAAAACCCGTCAGGGTTTAGACTTAACAGCCAGACAGAAATTTAATCTGTCCTGTACTTTAAAACCTTTCAGAAAATTCCAATCACGTCCACTTAGAATCTACTTTATTTTAAGGCTTAACCCTCTCTCTCTGTATTTGTTTGTTGTCCGGGTAAGGGGGAGGAGTGTATTTGCTGTCCTCTTCTCCCTTTTTCAGTGCATATAATCGTGCATTTTTTTTATTTTTTTTTTTAGATTACAGCAACAATCACGCCCTTTTCTTTCACCCTTTGAGCCCCCATGAAAGGGTTCCCGATAACCCTTTTCAAAAGAGGTATACAGACAGGCAATTGGGAACCCAAGGGTGTCCCCCAGAGTCCAACGTGACAAGCATACCTGTTCTGCGTGCGCGCGTACACGCCATACACACACTCTCTCCAGTGGCTAAATGGCCAGCAAAAGGAACACATCGTTCCATTCAAAGGCGCAAAAGCAACAACCCTTCCCTCACAGGCACTCAAAATGCCCATGCCACCCGCTTTCAAGAACCGCTTTCAAGAACCGCCCTTTCTTTCTGGCATTTGACAAACGCGGGAGGGAAAGCAAGCCCACCCACCCACCCACCCCTGTATTCGGTGTTAGTGTTTCTATTTTTTTCCTCTCGCCTTTCCCAATCCGTCTTCTCCCCCCTATATTTTTTCCCTACCTTTTTTTTTTTTTGTGTTTGTGTCTTGGCGCCCGAAACGTTTCACTTTTCTAAAAGTCTCTCTTACGTCTTGCGCACGGACGCTATCAGAGGTACGTTGTCACTCAGCAACATAATGTACGCCACAGCACTACAGGGAACCGAACAGACTTCGCAACCCGTGCGCCCGTGAGGTGAGAGTTAAGGGAAAGCTTTCTGCTTGGTGGGGGGGGGGGAGGGGTAAGGGTCTTGAGATTCAACCCTTACAATCCCCCTTGCCACAATACTCTATATATATATGTCAATCTTGTGTAACATGCAGTTCGTCCGTTCTGTGTATACATAAATTTGATGTTAAGCACTCTGTCCGATTCGGGGGAGGGGAGTGAATGTCATATTTTGTTGTGTGGCCTTGCTTGTTGTATTACGTGTTTAACTTTAGCTTCAGGTTTTTCACAAAACTGTAAAAAAAGGTGTAGTAGAAACGTTTTTTTTTGTTTTTTTTTATCATAATTGTTATGTACAGGTGACCTGGAATGTTTCGCACGTTCTCTATACCTCTGGAATTAACAAGAATGCATTTTGGGATTGACGAGCTAAATACGACCACAAAGCTTTACATAAAACAATGGTAATTTAGTCTAAAAGCTGGTATTGTAGTCTTGTTTGGGCCTTAACAAACTGATGAATAAACAGACAACCGTCGTAGCGTCCGGACAATGCAATCAAGACCGGTGTGCGGCTATCTCGATGAAAAAATTGACGCGATCTGGAAGCGAATCCGGGTCTTCCAACAATGCGTCGATTTTTTTTTTTAGGTAGCAAGCTGCATACTAGTCTTCACGGAAGTCCCCAAATGCTACGACGGGCGTTTGTTTATTTCACGGGTAAATATTCTTCGTTACGGCATGAGTTTTTGACTCAGGAATAATTTGTTGTTGGGGTAAATTTGATCAGTTCTGCTCTTTGTTCCTGTTGTTTTTGCCATGTTTTGGGACGAATTCTGGGGAAGAACCCGGGGATCAATTGTTCCATTTTAGAATTATTATAATTCCAATTTTACTTACCTTTTACGGCCATTTTCATTTCTCTGTTCTTTAACAACTGATTTCTCTGAAATTCGGGCTCTAATGTTGGCTACTGAGAAATCTAGAAATTCACGACAAATTTTTTTTCTAAGAATTCGTTATTTGGCGATCTCACAAATGGGCTAAAAGAACGTAGACTTAAAAAAAAAGTACTTCTATATAGAAGTATTTGATATTTATAATTTCTCAATCATATATTCTAGCCTGCCATACTGGATAGGTTACATGGGAAACCTAATGGAAAGCCTAATGGAAAATCTAACTTTTGAACTCTGATTCTGCTAATATATTTTAAGATATTTGAGATTTATTATCCGAAATAAATGCATATGATATATGAATGAGTAATCAAAGCCCGTTAACCGGCTTTAGTTTTTGGTGCTATTAATTTTTTTTTTTTATACTTTTTATGGAAGTGAAAATATTTCGTCAGAAATATTTTACATTGAACTGCAACTTGGAACAATATTTTTTTGCCGCTGTGGTATTTTTGGTTCTACTCGTCAAATATTCAAGAACCAAGGCATTAGTTTCGTTAAAGGGACATAAATCCTTCCCGTATGTCGTGCGACCTGTTGAGAATAGCGTTTGCAATATTTACACAAGTTAGAGTTAATGTCGCAAAATCAACTCTCACGAAAAAAAAAATGAAAATGATGTGTTGGCAAAAATTACGTACTTTTAAACTATTGTCGCAAAACCGAGTCATGCGGGAAAGCTAACATGGATGTATGCGTCTTTAAGTGATGTAGTAAATTTCCTACGGTGTGCGGCGCCTTAACATTGCAGCCCGATGCAGTCCTAGTCGACGCAGATAGTCAGCAGGCGATACTGTGGTCACATATCCGAGAACCGAGGATATGGATGTTCCGATGCCGCCGACAATATTGTCAATGATGGTTACAACACTTACGGGCCTGGATCCGCCATTCATGTGATGTATTTTTTCCTTGATGCTACGACGGGGTGTTTTTTTTTTTTATTTTTTTTTTACATCTTATCACTCCAGTTTCATTTCTCTTGTGTGGTGTTACAACTTATCATCAAGAAAACAAAATGTGTAGATCAATGCTACAATTTAACATTAAGAAAAACTATAAATAAAAGTGCATTGTGTGCGCAGCGTTATCTTGAGTCCTGCAGGTATTTTATGAACGGCTACGTCTTCCTGGAGGGAGCGGCTTTAATTGACGGCCGCCATTGTTTTTGTAACCATCTTGGATAACAACAAGGCACTTTGCTACCAAAAACATACAAACGATTATCTGTGTTCGTTCTGGGGCGAACTCAAGATAGGCCGCGGACACTATAAACTCGTTTCCATTTTTAGGTTGTATTTTTCTTCTCTATCCAGAATAAATTCGGAAGAACGCTGCGGTTTTAGATTTATTACCAATACGATTGATAGCCCAGAACTTCTAAAGTTGGTGTTGTAACGTTCACCAAGCCAAAGCCATAATTCCAGAAGGAGAGAGGACCAACATTGCTAGTTAATTCCAGTCAGAAATTCCTAGGTTCTTGTACACACCAAAATCGACAAGAGCTTGAGGCATCACAGTGCCATTCTCTTCCAGAAAATACCAGGGGTGGCTGAGTCATCCTTGCCCCATCATTTGTCGAAACTGTACTCTTCGCTTTAAAACAAAATTTACCTTCAGGAAGAGCAAAACTATTTTGGAAAATAAACAATAGTTTTTTTTTTTCCAAAAGGGGAAGGTGCTCCGAATATTGGTTTTATTATACTTTTAATGATTTTGTGAGTGCTTCATGTTCCTACTTTCAATTAACCCATCTGTAACTAGCTCACCCAAAACAAACATCATGCTATCATAGTAATTAACAACGAATTACCGGTTCACTCATAAGAGTCCCAGGATACGCAGATTGAGTGAGCGAAGCGAAGGAAAGTCAGCGTTTCTTTAGCATAACCAGACTAAAAGGTGTTGAAAGAAGCTTAATTTGTAATGGACATACAAATAATAGATCTGACCGCACCGATTTTTCAAGCGATGCATCCAATATGTAGCTGTGTTAAAATCTGCAGTCTGGTGCAGTGTCCACCACGTTCTTACTGGAAAGAGGTGGAGAAAGAAAAAAATTAGTTGGAGTGGTGAGTCTCACAATCAATTTAGAATTATCGGAAGAGAGAAAAGGAATTCCTACATGCTACGGTATTTTTAATCCCGATTTTAGCATAGATGCATGGGCAGTAACCAAATTTTGACCGTGTGATTATAACGATATGTTGCGTTGCAATATTTTATATTACCGCATGACTGCAACCATCTTGTAAGTTGCCCAGTGGCACAATTTTGCAATTATTTAGTGGCTTATTCAGCGGCTTAACTCAGCTACATAACGAACATCATAAACATTAGCGGATTACACAGTTTCTTTTTTAAAGCTTTTGGCTGATCGAAGCGACGCCTTAATGTTCGACTGAGTTTGAATTTTGTGTGTCTGAGTGTCAGTGTGTGTTTGTCTCTCCGGGAAACGATGACGTTCACAATTTTGGTCTGGTTTGGTTCAAAGTAACTGACAAAGGAGATTTGGTGCCTGATGCGCTGATTGAGTGAGTGAAGCAAAGATAAAAATTCCTTCCTCAGATATTTTAGGGAGGGGGGGGGGGGGCGAAATTCGAAGGTGAAATCAAGTACGTGATGCAGGAAAGCAATTCCCTGTGGAGCACTGGGCAGAAATCACCACGATTAGTACCTTGTGAGTATAATAAATGAACTAATGTATTCTGTCATATTTCCTCAGTGAGGTGCTATAATTTTGATCTTCGGAACTTAATTATATTCCTGGTATATAATAACCGGTAATTCACATCCATTCGAAATGTATAAATCGTTCGTGTAACGCGCGTAAAAATTAGTTTATAATTACCGTAATAGGGAAGTGGAACTCTTTATGTGTTACGGTAGTTTTAAAGGGATGTTCCTCCCAGCGCCATTTTTCTCGAGCCTCCACGTCACGTACGGCCCCTAAGGTTTATTTACTTACCGTTAGTCAATCCCTAGCTAAAAACCCGTTTTAAAATTTGGTGTCTACGAGATTTTCTGTTAAATGTAGGGAAACTTTATTTACGTTCGTCCCAAACGTATATGATGCAATGCACGCTTTCAATTACCATGACGTTTATTTGCGTGTGCATGTACTAATTTGCTAATAATTACCATGAGATCGAAAATCTAAAAGACTAATGCGATAAAAATTAAAATTAATTATTCCAATAGATCGCTGAAGCAAAATGATTAGACACTAGTTTAGAAAATTATAAATTGTGATTTTAAAATACGAGATTCATTCCGGTTTGTGACGACACAATTAATGCGTTCACGCTGGCTTGTCTATCAGGCGCAGTGCCAATTGAATAGGAGCTTCGTTTTTCGCTGCGAGGAACGAAGCTACCGTCTCAGTTGACCTTGACTACGGTAAATTGCGCGGATGCGATCGGCGCTTAGCTGTTATATGCCAGGCGGAAGGTTATAAGGCAAGAGGTAGGTTACTTTAATCACCATTTTAGTTGGAATGGGTAATAATTATAATTTCAACCATACAGTTAACGTGGATATTAGGGTAGAATGTAAAACCTTTTTTCGGAGTTTTTCTTTGTCAGGGTGTGGAAAAGTGGCTCTTGGACATCACTATGACACACAAAAAACTTCATCACTCTGGGGGGGGGGGGTCATGTCTTGAGGTGCCCCAGGGGCCTTAAAGCTTAACATGTACTACAATTGGCGGAACGGCGAAAAAAAAGGCAAAAATGGTGATTTGACTGGTTTTAAATTTAATTTCAAGCATTACCTCATTTGAAACACTTAGAGACTACGAAAGGTATAGCCGTAATTGTCGCAAAAAAAATTTTTATGCGCAATAGTGTAAGTCGTAGTTATGGCCAAAATTGCCTAGAAGGCCATGTCGGCCATGCAATTTTCGATGATAAATTATTCCCACAGTTTTAAAGAAAAATAAAATTCTTTGTAATTACGGTATGCTAACGTCGTTTCTGAGAGAATCGAATGAAGTATCTTTAAAAATTGAATTTTAAAACAGTCAAATCATCACTGTTGCCTTTTTCGCCGTTCCGCCCATTGCCGTACCATGTTATACTTGAAGGCCCTTGGGGCAAACCGTAGGCCCTTGAAGGCCCTTGGGGCACCTCAAGACGTGACCCCAGAGTAATGATTTTTTTTTGTGCGTGAGATGGTGATGGCCGAAAACGACTGTTCTATACTGTGCCAAAGAGAAATTCCTAAAAAAAAAAAAGGTTTCTACATTCCACCCGAGTGGATCTGTTCTTTGTGATATTTGCGATTATACCGATGTTTCGGCCATCTTAAAGTCGTCCGGTTACACTTGTCGTAGTTAGTCAGCGGGTATTTTAACTATCCAGCAGATGAAAAGTTATTCAGTTGGTAGGCTTAAACAATTTTTTAAAACTTGAGTTTTTATCAAATTTATATACTATATATAATACGCTTAGGTTGGGCAAGCAAATTCGTCATTATTATGCACTACAATGAAAGAGGGTGTATAATGAAAGAGGGCGAGCGACCGACAATGTCAAACAAACAGATGTGGCCTATAACAATCGACATATTGCTTTAATAAAGCTAGCTCTTAAGAGCCGACTTGGAAGAGTTTTCAAGTTGGTTGAGTAACAATCACTGCATGCACAACTGTTGTTGGGGTTTGTTGGGCTTGGTATCAGAACAGAGAAACGTCCTCCACTGAAAATAAACGTTTACTTCCATAACACAAATCAGCAGGGGTTCAAAGAGGGAGCAGAGGGAGCACTTACTTAAAGTATCAACAAAATAGCTAAGGGTTTCTTTAAACCTTAACGAATTACTTATATTAGTGCCACGGTTTCAGAATTTGATACCTAAATTATTTAACCTGTATAACGACCGCTTAACACAACAAAGCACGGCGATAACGCTATCGCGCACGAAGTATATATCGCCATAATATTGCATCGTCACCCATTCATACGCTTTAGTCGTTTGGAGTTCTGAGATTTACGTCGCTTTCAAGTAATAACGTCAGAAGGACCGACACTAGAATGGTCCTACGATTTTGGCTATTATATTCATCACTGTATTCACACTGATTGTATATCACACTAACTCATACAATTAGCTATCGGCGAAACGGCCCTAAAACCAGTTTCTTGGCACGTTGCAGTTCTGGCAAACCGAATCCTGTTTTCTCACCACCGCATCGTGTTCGATACGCGCTTTCTCGCGTCCGGCCCCCCACTGCAAGACGACGGAAAAAGCCACAACCCAAGCCGGCTAAAGCCGCTGCGCTCTCTAGTCTTGGACCGTGGATGGAGGAGGAGTGTGGCCGGGGTTAGGAGATAGCTCTTTCTCCGTATCTATCTATCACGTCCACTTTCTGTTTCTTCTCGGTTCTCTCCCTTCAGTTTTTCTTCTCCCACAGAAAAATAGGCCTACGTGTAATCGTAGATGGGAGGGGCGGGCAGGGGGGAGGGCGTGTGTGGTCAGCGATTTGGTATTGATTCGGGGTCCAGCTAGAGTTTCGTTTGAAGCTGGCCAGAGTAGGAAGGGAGGAAGAAACCAGGGACTGACCACCACTGTGTTCGTCCACCCATCCATTCAGTCGAGTTGACTACCTACCTACCTTGCGGGCCAAAGCCAGCCACCACCACTAGCTGACCACTACATCACGTGACTACTGTAATACCACAGCAGCTGCTGTAGTAGGAGGCGTCTGACTGTCTCTGGATGGAGAGGGTCGATGTGATGACTGTGTGTTGCGCAGGGAAGCCCGTCTTCTTGAAGAAACTCGGACTATTGCGGCCTTAATCAGGTAGCTATAATGCGAAATGTTTTTTTTTTTAAACTCCTTAAATGTTTAATTTTGCTTAAAATGGAGGGTGCGGGATGTTGCGTTCTCTGTTTGAAGGGGTCGATTGGCTAATCATTAATTATTTGTTTAAACTGTTGAAGGCAGAATTTTCATTAGAAACCTCGCTCCTCTGTTTCTCTTCCCCCCCCCCCCCCCCCCTCCTCCCCACTCTTATTTGCAAAACGTCCACTTCTTGATTCGTTTCGGAAACAACTGCGTTTTCCATCTTAGTTTTTCCAGCCCCTTTTCTCCCCCTTTCTCTTTTCTTTGTCGCTCGAAGCCAAGAAAGTTTAAAAAATACGAAAAAAAAAAAAAAAAATGAAAGACGAAAAAGAAAAAAAAAAGAGAAAGTTGAAGATTTTGCTTTGCTGCAAAGAAAGCGAAACGACCCGACGTGGTAATTTAAATAGTTGTGCCCTCCCCCACACCGTGACGTCACGGCCTGCTTTGACCAATCGGGATCGACCGTCCGAATGACTGGACCTCGGGTCAGTCGGTCCGCGCGTCCGGTCTCTCGCTTCACCCCCCTCAGGCCACAGCATGTTGGCTGCAGCTACAGCCAGGCTGGCCGTTAAAGACTTTCCTTATACCCGCACAACTGTCAGATTTACTTAGCGCTGTTCAAAAACTGATTATTCTCAACGCCGATTGCCGCGGTGTGTGTTAACAGGAATTCAACGCGCATTGACGACGTGGTATATACCAAACTTGAGGCCAGGTAGCGAGAGTATTCAAAAATAATATCCGGTAAGCCACTTGGAGCTTTGCAAACCATTCACTCTGCGTGATATCCACATTTCCGAAAACTTTCAGTGAGTGGAGAAAAATTACCCCGCCGTGTTGTGTCATGGGGTTCACAATACAACCTGTGTAATGTCGCAGCACGAATGATGTGGTTGTATGTACGAAACTCAAGTCCCTTCCTTCCATATTCCAAATTTAAAAAAATAAAAATTCACGCAAAGAAGTAACTAGGCTGAGCTCGTGTTGGTTACATTTCCTTACCTGGTTAAAAACGCAAATTCATCATCAATTTTATTGTTGAAATTGCGGTTTTGCACAAATAGTCTACTGAAACAATGGGCAATATAACAGATGCCCTCGCCCACCGGATTTTCGTTATAGGCGCAAGTGCCTACTACATGCATAAAACCACCAATAAACAACTGGTGCTGTTTTGAAATACTGCTTGACGTGGTACAATAATAATAATAATAATAATAAAATTCGAAAAATAAAAGGATAACAGGGATATTTTCCCTTTCATAATCTCCTCCTAATACACAAAGTTAAAGTACGAATATTTGAACAAAAATATAATTTTCGTACAACAAATATTTACAAAGTTAAGCTCGCCCGTTACTACAGTTAGTCCATTCTTGACATGTCAACTGTTGACACTCCTCTAGAGGTGAGAAAATTGTTTATAAACAGATGTAATTTTTTTTCATGGTGGTGGTTTTCATACTTTCTGGACTTAATGGTTCTTCTGGACCAGTCCTGACCGTGCTACTTACTTTTTTTTTGACAACAAACTAAAATATTATAAATTATTAGTATCGTCATGAATGCATTGTAAAGTGACACGGACAAAAAAAATTGAAAAGCCCCGAACTATATGAATGTTTGAAGTTTACATTATAATTCCTAATAATCCTTGGTCACTCAGCGACGGTAAATAAGAGCTCTCTCGTGGAATCCTGTCTCAAATTATTGTCTGCTGTATATGACAAAAAAAAATATGTGACCACCGAACTGTAATGGCACTTAAAGCTCTTGCCAGTGGCGCAGCCAGAAATTTTTTTTTTTTGGGGGGGGGGGGGCGGGGGGATGGAAGATTGAAATTCAAAATGGAGTCAGAGCAAGCTGAGGGGTATAGGGGGGAGTAGGGTGCTTCAAGTCGTTTACAGTCTTGTAAACAATTCATTATCGGCGAATGTAGTGGCTTTGAAATGTTTAAACAGGTAACTTTCAATTTTTTTTCAGATTAAACTCCGGATTTGTCGACTTTTAAGTATTACTTTTTAATTTTTGGTGTGTGTGTGGGGGGGGGGGTTCTCTCTCTCCCCCTTCCCCCAATCAGAAAGCCTCTCGCTCTTGCGACCTTAACTTGTTTATAAGTTTTCGTGAATCTGTTTTTTCTTCAGCCTCACCCCATTACGATCTTAATATAGGTTTGTTGCAAACGCAACCGGAGTGGCAAGGACTTGGTGGCCACTGACTGCCAGCCGATGTTAAAACTAAAATATATATATTTACCATATATACAGTCTTTACCATATATACATCTTCAACCTGTGAATTTTGTAATTTGTTTTTCGTTTTCATATTAAAATGTTTGTCACATACAAGATACAAAGAAACATGCCTGGTATTAATAGAACGATAGCTGGACGAGTTGAGGTCGTGTGGTCGTTTTAGGTTTTAGGTTAGGTTTAAGATTTAGTTAGGTTTAAGCTTTATAATTTCTTAAGGATGGAAAAGCCAAAGGCTCAACAAGAGAATGAATGCAGATGCAAGCCTATTTACGTTGCCTTTTGGACTTATATGTCGGACTGCCTGAGCGAGGAATCAAACCCACGACCTTTGAAACCAAAGGCCTAGGTCCTACCGCTGAGCGGCCATGATGACACGACCGGCCGTGTCAGTGTGGCTCTGCGGTAGGACCTCGGCTTTTGGTTTCAAAGGTCATATGTTCGATTCCCCGTTCAGGCAGTCAGACATATAGGTCCAAAAGGCAACGTAAATAGGTTTGCATTCGTATTTATTTATAATTTCTGTTGCTCAGGGAGTGTGAACAGCATGGTTTTGGGTTAGCCATAAGATTTAATTGTGTTTAAGCTTTATAATTTCTGCTATTCAGTGAGTGTGAAATGTGAGTGAGAGTGAATTGAAAAAAGGTGCTAACTAGGGAAGACCTGCTCGAACTCCCTTTATTCTTAATATCTCATTGGAAATGTTCCAAAACGAAGATGGAAAGAAAGAGCGAAAAGGAATGAAAGAAGAAAAAAAATTTTAAATTGAAATTTGGGAGCCAATCGGTGGTGGCCACGACCCATGGCCGACCGACTGATTTGGACAGGCCCCCACTACTTCTTCTTTCGCTTCTGCGTCTGATGACCGACACTAGACGGCGTTGCGTTGTGTTGCTTTGGAGATAGGAACCGCGAGGGGGGGGGGAGGCTGTTGAAGGGGTGGGAGGGAGGGAGGACACACTAGCCAGCGGCTTGTTTTCAGTACTGCGATAAATTCAGAAATGTCCGGATGACCTCTTTGAGAGGAGTGTGTGGATGGCGTTTCTGAAATTACATTGTCTTCCCCCCCCCCCCGTGCTGCACTACCCAGAAGGCAACTACTTATTCTTTCCTCTTCTCTAGACCCCTCCACACCACCCCCTCACGTCTTTTGATCCGCTTTCCAATGCGGTTGAATATATTTTTGCAGATACTTAAATCGTAGCATATTAATTACGGTAATGAAACTGGAATTTTGATCAAGGAATAATGGATAAACTTCGCAGAGACAAGTGAAATCAATGGGAAAAAAAATATTACATTGGCATTACCCTCTTTTTTTCACATTCATGCTAGGTTATGATGCGTATTAACACTGGTATCCTGGAAGGACGCAGCAACCCAAACTGTAAAAAATGTATGCCGTAAATCAACAGAAAATTTCCGACAATAAAGTTTCCTGCGATTTCTCCGTTACGTCAAAATTGTTTCCTTTCCCATCAAAAACAACATTTCAGTAATTTTACAGAACTTCTCCTTCCTAACAATGGAATTCCATAAGTATAGCGTTACGTATAAGAAACGGAATTTATGTAATTATAGTTTCCGCGGCCTGTCTTGACTCCTGCAGGTATTTATGAGCGGCTACGTCTTCCTGGAATGGCGGCTTTAGTCGACGGCCGCCATTGTTTTTGTAACCATTTGGATATCAACAAGGCACACTGCTACCAAAAACATACAATTGATTATCTGTGTCGTTCTGGGGGCGAACTCAAGATAGGCCGCGGACACTTTAGTAAATATTTTGTAAATGAACAGAATTAATCAGTTTTATATAGGGAAGACAGCTAGGTAATTACAGAAAATTTAGACTTCTAAAATATTCAGTTTTGTATCCGGATCATTGTGAAAAACGGAAACATCCGTAATTCACTGTTTATCCTCAGTTTTGCATACGGATGGCAGATCATTATGGAAAACGGTAACTTCCGTAATTCAATGTAATCCTTATCTGCTGGCGGCACCATCTCAGAAGTCGTTGAGAAAACGTTGGAACATGCGAAAACGTGTGATTCACTCATGAGTATATTTGCTGCAGTTTCGTTCCGCTCATATGGTGAAGAATGTGAACTCTGACTTCAAGTTAAAAGTAAATGATGTAGTCTTATTGAAGAATGAAAATACGCCTCGAAGAACAACTTGATTTTAATTTTCAGCCTAATACATTACATTTTATGGCCTTGGTCACCTGCACACAAAGCGAACAGAACAAAAACTATACCAAATTCGCACAGTGGAAGAAGTAAAAGGTAAAAGAAAATGTACTTGCAATAAAAAAAATAACCCTGTAGGGGGGGGGGGAGTGTGGAATAAAACGCAGTGCACACTACGTTGCCATATTGGAATGGCGTGGAAACAATAGGAAGCTAAATTTGACAACTGTGTATTTCAACAATTGCGGTGTACGAGATTCATCACTAATGCTGTGCAACAATGCTCTGGTGCGCACAGAAAGCAACATTGTCAAGCCAGCGAAAAGTTGTTTCGTTGTTAAGAACTAAAATGAAACGATCGGGGTTCCGCCTCAGGTCCTCAAAACTTGTCGGTTGACATGATAAAACGACTTATTTATTTCTTAAATGCGGGCTTCGTAACTACAGTTGACTTGTGTCAAAGTCGCAAGCAACAGTTCCTACTTCCTGCAACAAAGAAAAACAAACTATGATGAGATGGAAGAATTAACAAACAATTTTTTTTTTAGAAAATGAAATTAACATAATTATTAATCAGAAGTATTAATTTCGTTTACTGAATAACAGTGAACTTAATTTGTGGGAAAAAAAACAGTACAAATTAGATAATGGTTAAATAAATCAGAGGATGCGCTGACTGAGTGAGCAGCGAACGAAAATCAGTGTTTGTTTGGCATTAAGAAAGACATTATTTTGTCATTTGTGATCATTAAGCATAGCCGGAGCTAAGAAGGCTTATTGAAGGACGATGTTGAAAGTGTCAAAATACCATTAAGCAGCACCATGACCACACCAAGACGATAAAACTACCAGGCCACACGACGTGAAACACGCCTTCCGCTCCTGGGTTACGGCTTCCTACGGACACAGACACACAGGAGCGAGCAAATGTGAAGTGTGCACAAAAATGTAACTGAAGAAACGTAATATGACGGAGCATGGTCATACGAGAGACCAAACCATACCAATGTTGGAAACGGTGCATTCAACACCTGTGCGTATCGCAGGGTTTAGCTAGTGAACCTACAATATGCTAAATAAAGGCCAAATTAAGGATTGAAACTAAAAGATGGGGCTTGTTTCGGTTCTAGAGTTTGTATACCGATGCTAGATTTAATTTAACTTTTAGCTTTGGCAGACAACACATGATACATTTTCATTTGTCGCACAGATGTATACGCAACAATACGCAACAATGCGAATTGTATACGCAACAATTTTTTAAAACATGCCATGTCAAAATGATGAAATCAAATGATTGTGGAATTGTATACGCAATGCGAATTCATCACGTCAGGCGCCTTTTATTGAATTCTTATCTCTGTCGTAACACTGTAAATACAAGTGTTATAAAATAAACACATAGAAAATGTTTATAGACGTTTTAAACTGAAAAACACGTATTTTTATGGTGATTTACGGTATTTTTACGGTTGCCGTGATTTTGTGTTACGGGTTGAATGTTTGTTCCTTTAGGCGAAGCATGCGCATACAAATTGTTTGAAACATCATGCATACAAATAATTAACAATGTTATTAATTTTGCTTGGCAAAAGCCTTCTAGTGGTAAGTAATTTTATCAGACTTTTAAGATATGTCCATTTTTATGTTGGGAAGTTAACACTTTTTTTAATCATTAAAAGAGGTAAAAGCCCAAAACCCCTTTAAAAAATTTTAGTTTTATGATTTGGCAGAGGTGGTGAGAGTGGAAGTTTAACAACGTAGGGTGGCATCCCCTACCAATCGAAATGTTTTTTTGTTTTTTTTTTGTTTTAAATCGATTTTTTTGTAACGTCATTTTATTAAGGCTGTAAGACTGTTTTTCGTTTTTAAAAAGTAGTTGGAAGATTAGTTAATTTTTGACAAGACAAAAATTTTTGATGAATATTTAGGTACGCTGCAACCCCCCCCCCCCCCCCGATCCGATTCCGTTTTGGAGTTCAACATTTTCATCGTTACAACGACTTCGTTTAATCTGTGTGTGTGTGCGCCGATTTTGTTTATCATTTTTTTAATTTTTATTTTTTAATTTAACAACTGCCATTAGCTACCACGAGGCTTATACCTAGCCTGTAACATTATACAAATCATACATTATGCACGACTAAGGTAATAGGACTCATCAAAAGTACCGTATATTTTTTTAACCTTATTAAACGGGAAAAAAATCGTTATAATTTTAATGACATTTCAGTAATGGAAAAAAGAAAGAAAAAAAAAAAAGAAAAAAAAAACCGATGGAGATTACTATAATCATCCAAAATTATACTTGGTTAGTCAGCATCTCTTCATTTTGTCCTATTTTTAGACCAGAAACGTCATCGACTAATCACATTCGTGCATACCTAAACAAACATCGTACAAAGCTGATTATCTCCTATCTGCGTGACACATAGACAATCAGCCTACTCCCGCAGTAGCGGCGCTCCTACTCGTCGTATGATTATCTATAATGACGATCCTTGTTTGTAGAAGTCTAACAATGGAAGATTGCTCTGAATAGGAGGACATTTTCAAAGGTATTATGCAAATTGCGAGCCGGTTTCATCACAATCTGATGGTCCAGACCGGATGTGACGTGTGACTGGTCGATTCGTGTTCACTATGCCAGACGTAAATTTAATCTAGAGTCACGCAAACTTTTGTTTCGTCGAAATAAAGCGAGCTGGAATATCGTTTGGAATATCGCGTGGTCACAAAAGCGTGTATGATCAGGATGAGGAAATGGTAAACGAAATTATCCACGATCTGGTTTTATCAAAATGCGTGGTTACCTCTTTTATTTTGACGTTTTCGTGCGTCGCATGTAATTTAATGGTTACCTGAAACAGGCTTACTGTGCTTTGTTCCACGTACTCATTGTTAAAACTGCCATTAGCTTACTCATCAAAAATTGCATCTCTTCATTACGAATTTAGTTATAAAGCAACTTACTATTCCTTAGCGAATGATGTAGATAGTCCATGTTATCATAGCTACAAGTTTAAAGAGTAAGGGGATGAAATTAGCAATAAATTTGCAATATTTAGCAATAAATTAGCAATTCGCAATAAATTAGCAATTCGCAATAAATTAGCAATTCGCAAAAATTAGCAATAAATGTGCTATTTTTAGCAATAAATTAGCAGTAAATTAGCAATTGGTAGCAATATAAATTAGCTATAATTAGCAATAAATTAACTATAAATTAGAAATTTTTAGCAATAAATTAGCGATTTTTAGCAATAAATTATCAATTTTAGCAAACAAATTAGCAATAAATTTGCAACAAATAATAGACGAAGAAACTGAATGGATCAAACAATATTAAAGTGTGCGTGGCCTATCTTGAGTTCGTCGCAGAACGAACACAGATAATCGATTGTACGTTTTTGGCAGCAGAGTGCCTTGTTGATGTCCAAGATGGTTACAAAAACTATGGCGGCCGTCGATTAAAGCCGCCCCCTCTAGGAAGACGTAGCCGCTCATAAAATACTTCCAGGACTCAAGATACGCCGCGCTCACAATAAACCCAGACTATATTAAATTGTTTCAGGGTTTCAAGCCATACACATTTGCGCCACCAGGAATATCTACTACGGTCCACTACTATACACAAGCGCGAACTTTATCTTGGTTCCCTCTGAACACCACTTGAGGTTCCCCTTCCCCAGCTAATACATTTAATTTTTGTGAGGTTACCCTTCGCGAGCAAATATATTTATTTTTTATTTTTAATATTTCGTTCTTTTTGCTACCGTGTTCAGCTTATGTACTGGTGTGATACATGACTTTTTATTCTGTTCCTTTTCTTTGATTTTATCATTTTGACATGACATAAGCTGTAGATTTTTGTTTTAAAAAATTGTTCACTTGAAAAGGTCTTGGTACTGCCACTGAAACGTCCTGTTTCTGTTGATTTATGTTAATTTATTTCTTGTAGCACTTGCGTAATATTACCCTGCAAATGACGTACACATGTATTTTTGACGTCATTATTGTCGTGCACTTGTCGTACTTCGTAGTTCACAATAATTGCTCCATTGTAATTCTTCGTTTAACTAACTGGGTAACTTTTTGTTAAAAACAAAAAAAAAACTATTGTAGTAGTGACTTGAAGTTTTTGTTGTTGTTGATGAACGACAATATTTTATTCACATTATTTCATCAGATGAAGTGACGAGTAAGGTTTATAAAATGGATCGCAATATGTTTGATACGATATTATTTCATCAGACCAATCTTGTTACACATCAGAGTTACGGATAATGTTTATAATGTGGATCACGATACGTTTTATACACTTTATTTTAAGAGACTAATTTTGTTTCAGATCAAAGTTTTGAATAAGGTTTATAATCTAGATCGCGATATGTTTTAACAGCAGTATTTCAACAGACCAAATTAGTTTCAGATCAAAGTTACAAATAAAGATTATAATATGGATCGCAATAGGCTTTATACACAGTAATTTCAAAAGGCTGATTTTTTTTCGGATCAAAGTTACGAATAAGGTTTACAATACAGATCGTACAGAATTATTGAAAATTCCTATGGTAGTATTTGCATAAAAGGAATTCTGAATAAATAAATACAAATGTAAACACCTATCTAGATTTGGGGTTGGTTTAACATCTCTATAATGTGTGGCGCAGTGGCACTGTGACTGAGGTTGGCGCTAATGAACTCGTTGTCGACGCACCTAAGAGCCTCATCCCCCCCCCCCTTCCTTTTTTTCCCATTGCCTTTGCGTCTGCATTTGCTTCTTATTGACCGAACTCAACCAGGATTTCCACCCTGTACGAAATTCAAAATGTTAGTCAAGCCTTTGTGTTAAAATGAAAATATCGAAGGGTTAATGTAATCGTTAAAGAAAAATGGTCGGAAGACCGTTGGTCTGTCCTGTATAATTGGGTCCCCCAGGTTATAGTCAAAATTTCTAAGCTTAATATCTCGATCGTCTTTTATTATTTTCCCGTCAACCTTGGTAGATAAGCTTCGTTGGACTTGATCAACGCATATACAAACATTTATTGTATTTCCATCGTTTCACCTCGGAGATCGGGACCTGAGCTGAAATCGTGATTTTCATTTCGCTTGGACTTCTTCTTCTTCGAAGGTGAAAGCCTTCTGACTGGGCAGAAAGCTCGAAAGTCATATAACACATCAGCAATAATTTTCGACACCTTTATTTTTGTGTTTGATCACAAATACACTGGAATTACAATTTACAGATGGAAAACCCACACTAACCAAGTCAGGTTGCGGTCATATTAGACTTCCAATATGGCAGCAACCTGACTTTGGTTAGTGTGGGTTTCCCACCTGTAAATTGTAATTCCAGTGTATTTGTGATCAAGACACAAGAATAAAGGTGTCGAAAATTATTGCTGATGTGTTATATGCCTTGCGAGCCTTCTGCCCTGTCAGTCGGCTTCCACCTTCGCTGCCTACCAAACCCTCGCAAAACTTGTCTGGTTTCATTCGTCTTCCTCTTCTTCTTCTTTGGGCACGTTTACAAAGCACTCTCCATAGACTAACCGTTCGTCATAGATAGCTGGTTCCAGATTCTTAGATCATTTTCAGGAGACGCGTCCACTGATGTTTCCCTTTTCTAATAGTCATTTCAATTGGGCGCGGCATTCCTGGCGTACGGGGCTCTGAAGGAGCATGCTGGTCGCCTGACAGGGACTTGGCTAGGGTTCCCTTTCCAGTCACTGAGCAGATCAGCTCATTCAGGCAACTACACAAAGCGCTGCCACTGCTCAGCCACGATGACCTAATTTAAACTAGCCGCATCGTTAATTCGCTTCGCTCGCTCCATGGCGTCGATGCATGCTTCATGTAATTTGTTTGATTCGAAAATCATCCAAAATCGATGTACTGATTATTTTAACGCAACCTAATTGCAACTGTTGCTCACAGTTCGTTCATCATATTCCTCGTCAAGTCTGTATTTCACCTACATCATTCGAAACATACGAATTGTTTATTTGCACGTTTGTTCGTCTACTCCTCCAGACGTAATCACCTACGAAGGTGAGGGATGAAAGACTGAGAGAGCAAAGCGAGACAAACATTGAAAAAGGTTCAGTTTACGTGGAGATCGCTCGCTTTGCTCTCGCTCAATCCACGCACTTCCGTGCTTCAGAAGCACGAATATTTGACACCCTTTTAAAACCAGATCTATTGTGTGCACGGTGTATCTTGAGTCCTACAAGTATTTTGTGAGCGGCTACGTCTTCCTGGATGGGGTGGCTTTAATCGATGTCCGCCATTGTTTTTGTAACCATCTTGGATATCAACAAGGCACTCTGCTACTGAAAACGTACAATCGATTATCTGTGTTCGTTCTGCGGAGAACTCAAGATAGGTCGCGGACACTATACGGGTCGGATTTTCCATGCATCAAGTCAGTTGCTACAAAACCAATTTAAGATGTATACGCGCAGTATACACAAAATACGTCGTCCTTTTAGGTTATTTTTTTTTGCGTGCATCCTTTTACTGATCGTCACAGAACGTAACTAATAGCTTCAAGACGGTTTATTTGTCACGATTTTTAACCCGCCACAGTTCGTTCATCACATTCCTCAGGTAGCATGAACAAACTATGAGGTCATTGGAACAAATTTTGACTTTATTTTTGCAGTGTTTTTTGTGTATTTGAGGGTGATAAAATCAAGTTACACGATGAAAATAGGCTTAACGGAAGTGCAATTTAAATATCTCTCTGTTGGTCCTGCCACCATCTTTGTAAGTGCATTGGTTCAAGAGGAGTAGCGGTACAAACACACACGTGCGCACATTGTACCTTTTTAAGTAATGTGGATACGGTTCTAGTTCAGAATATGTTTGTTTTTTCTCAGTTTGTATTTTCTTGACTTTGTATGTTTTTTTTTAACATTTACGATTCAGTTTTAGTACAATGACGATATTATCCATTAAACTAGGAAACGGTTGGTCACTTATGACTATGACAAACAACGGTAGTCACTTATGACTGGCCGAGCCTACCAAGCAGCTGCCTAAGGTTAGGCCTAACTTTAAAATTGATACACCGTGCCTTAAAGTTGGGAGATAATCGTTTCTGTTTAGACTACAGCGTTAGAAACCGAATGTGTTCTTCCTTCTATAGTTACCGACAACGAATGTTAAAAATAAAATCAAGAATTTTAGGCCGAACTTTAAAATCGGGTAACAGTTTGTCAAAATAGATTATCGAATGACACCTTTCTACGGACGTACTCTGAAAACTAAAACCATTTTTAAGACAATTTAGGGAGACTTTAAAATGGCCGTGAAAATTTGGTGGTCGTTGACGCACCGTTCCATTCTAAGTGCAACGTTACCAATCACATTTTTATCATCATGTTGACGCAGAATTGCAAGTTTTATAGTTTACAATTACAGGTTTATTTTCCTCCGTTTAATAACAAGACGAATGTGTGTTGTGGAAAGAAACAAATCTTAAAATCTCGTTGTTCCTCTAACCCACAATAGAGGCAATAGAGCATTGACATTTGCCGCCATATTGGCACCAGTATGGGTTTTGGAGGGCAAAACTACAAGGTGCGCTACATAAAAATGGAGGGAAAAACAACGGAAGAGC
>JAHWFP010114236.1:0-15548 GCA_023313725.1 Lithobius niger
CTTCGCAGCCCTAAGCCGAGCACAGGATAATCTCGTGTCCAAGGTTGTTGGACTTGAGACAATTGGAAAGGAATAACCGTTTATGACGCACCCTCATGGGAAAACAAAGGGGGTTTAAGGATTAAGATTTCAGTAAGTTTGCCATCCTCTTCTGGGTGTATGTATGTGGGTGTGCTTGTGTGTGTGCTTGTGTGTGTGTGCGCGCACGTGTGCGTGAAGGGACTTGAGGTGGACAAGAGCACCGATAAAAGAAAAATCGAATGTCTCAAAGCCGTTTGATGTAGCATAAAGACACACCCAGAAAACGTGCACAAGAATGCCACAAACACGCAGCCTGTTACTTTAAAAAAGATGAGCTGAAAAGCATCGTACAATTTACAAACTTTATAATACAAAGTACATCATGCTGCTTCCAAGTAGGCCAGGAAGACTTGGGTTCTTGAAGTACGTGTGTTTTTTTATTAAGTTTGTCTTTGAACTTTTCTTGTGTCATGAATATTCAGCTTGATACTTTTAGAGTTTTATCATTTGTAAATTCTACGACGCTTGTCAGTTGACGTCTCAGATCACACTTGCAAAGCGAGAGCAAGAGATCTCCGAACTGTTGTGACGGTTTTAATTGCATTCTTGAGCAACATTTTCTCTGTTTATCTTTATTAAACTATGAATTCTCCCTCTTTCAATCATTGAAAGACGGTTTGGCTATTCAACCTTCGTTGAGCCTTTCCATTTTCTGCCAGAATTCATAATGAACAAATTCATGAATACAGAGTTAAAGACAGTTACCAGTTCCAACTGCCCTTCTGAAAACTGCAATGACACTAATCTAGGAAATAATTAAAAGAGAAACACTGATTGCGTCACAAGACAGCAATAAGCTGCAGGCTGTTAAAGGCACTGTACAGGAATGGCACTCGTCTTGCTGCCACAATCGCCGGGAAAGGTGGCGTTGCACTAACCTTACCCATTGCTTCCTTTTGAGGGGGGGGGGGGGTAATCCTTCCCGAATGTCATGGGTTGTATCGACAGGGTTCGTCGCATGCAGCATGATTGGTTCCGGGGCTTCGCATCGGCACGTCGGTTGGAGCTGCCAAGATAGGCTCCTGCCCATTGGTCATTGGTCCCGGTGCGTCGGTGCGGTTCCGGTACTCCTTCTGCCTGCGGCGCCGTCTCCTGGCGACACTCGGCTGGAACTACTCCGTCCTCCCTTTCCCTGCAAGAACCATATTATAATATTTGGCCTTTAAATAATGTCTGTTACTACAACTGATTGTCTAAATCTGATGTATTTTATGTTTCTATTCATGTAACAATACTTGTATCCGATATGCTCATGCCAATTGTTACCTGCCCTAAACGACCAATTTAGGGGTAGTAACTAAGTAAAGCCTTTTCTGGCATTCCAATCATCAACCCCAAGCATTCCACATGTGAACCATTTTCGCCCAACTTCATTAGAATCTTTTCTTCCCCCATTAGCTTATTTATTTAGGGACATTTATTCACAATTCACCACCATACCTTTTTTGGCTGTACCAGTTGGCAGGCGAGCAAACACCGAAATCATCATTAAACCTGGACCAAAATGGCGTAAAGGTAACTTGTGACTCAGTCTCGTCCCTAACATAAGCTAATCCACTATGTCAACCAGCTAAGCATTACCATCTGTTGATACAGGGTGTCACTGGCCACTCATGGTCCGCCACTTCCTTGTTGTCACCATCTTGATGGTGTTCGTCGCCATTTCCACCTCCACGAGACATGGCGTGTCAATAGGACGATGAGTCTGTCCTCCTGTCCGGGGTTTTTCACTTTTTGCAGGAGGTACAGACACATGATAAGATGGGAGCAGTACGGTTGCACGACAGTACTTTTGCCTGACTACAGTTTCCCGACAGGTCTGTTGCCCAACAGTGGTTTTTGTCCAACAGGTGAGTTGCCCGACAGTAATGGTTCGTTCTCCCTAAAAACAAATAACAAACAACATAGGGCAATGGGTCACCTGTTGAACATGAGGTTGCTGTGGGCTACGTACTTGTTTAATGGTCAGACTGGGAGATTTTGTTTATACTAACGTGGGTTCTTGAAAATTTTGTATGTATATGATGTTCTTTTCTGCATCTAATTCTGTGGAGCTTGTGGCCAGATATGGTTAACGCTCCGAAATTAAAATCAATCAAATGAAATCAGGGCAGTGTGTGCGCATGACTGTTCCCGCTGAACCACTTCTTCTTGTTCTCCTTGTGGGGTGCGTAATGCTACTAACTCCGAGAAGTGAATAAATTCTTTGATGGATGTAGAGCTCAGTGGTTTCTTCAGTGACACGTGTTGAACACCTTTCGAGCTGAAAGAAGTAGTTCACGACTGCTCTAGAGTAGATTGGAGCTGGAATATGTCTAGATTAAGAGCTGTTGCTGGTTTAGGCTCCAGCATACAAATGGTTAGACACTGTTGGTGGAGCAAGGCATGTTATACCCTAGACTGTTTTCCTTAGCAGTTCAAAAGTGGAGGCCGTAAGGATTCCGTGAGTATCCACTGTTAGATGTTCCCTTCTAGTGATGATGCCAGTCACCAGCTAGTCTCTGACCAACTGAAACCTTTAGGATATCAACAGATTTAATATCAATTCTGTGGAGCTTGTGGCCAGATATGGTTAACGCTCCGAAATTAAAATCAATCAAATGAAATCAGGGCAGTGTGTGCTTTGTAAATTTCTAGTAATTTACCTGTTGGGCCAACTTACCAGTCGTTGAAACATCACTTTCGGGCAACATATCTGTCGGGCAGACATCGCTGTCGGGCAGACATCGCTGCCGGGCAGACATCGCTGTCGGGCAACTCACCTGTCGGGCAAACATTACTGTCGGGCAACTCACCTGTCGGACAACAGAACTGTCGGGCAAACATCACTGTCGGGCAACTAACCTGTCGGGAAAACATCACTGTCGGGTAACAGACCTGTCGGGAAACTGTAGTCGGGCAAAAGTTCTGTCGGGCAACTGAGTGTCGGGCAAGAGTACCAGACCCGATAAGATCTACATTTGGAGTTTTGTTTAACATTTCTGTTATAATTAAAGACGGGAAAGCCAAAGGCTCACAAGAAATAACTAAATACAGATGCAAACCTATTTACGTTGCCTTTTGGACTTATATGTCAGACTGACTGAACGGGGAATCGATCCAAGACCTTTGAAACCAAAGGCCGAGGTCCTACCGCTGAGCCATTCGTTTCACTTGGAGGATGACGCGGCAAACGAGCGTCCCTCCAGTGGCGATTGGAAAGTGTTTGTTTATATGTATATATGCACGTGTTAAATGCTACCTATGGACGTTTCTTTTTTTAGGCCGTGTCAGTATGGCTCAGCGGCAGGAACTCGGCCAGAAAAACATCTGTATTTAGTTATTTCTGTTACATGTGGCGCAGTGGCAACCCGGACGAGTTCGCTGTGACTGAGGTTGGCGTTAATGACCCAGTTGTCGACGCGCCACAAAGCCTCTATCCCCTCCCCTCTGATTGCTATCCAGGGCTTACTGCTTATGCCAGGTTCTATGGCGTGCGGCTTTCCAATACTGGTGGGAAACCCTTCTTGCATCGTGCTGAGGCAATCACTACTTTTATACACCATTATAAACGGCATTTATGAATCCTACTTTTTGAAAAACGTATTAAATACAATGTGTGGTAAAAGATGGCAGAAAACGGTTCGACCAAGGAAGGCGATTCATGACTGTTCCCGCTGAACCACTTCTTCTTGTTCTCCTTGTGGGGTGCGTAATGCTACTAACTCCGAGAAGTGAATAAATTCTTTGATGGATGTAGAGCTCAGTGGTTTCTTCAGTAACACGTGTTGAACACCTTTCGAGCTGAAAGAAGTAGTTCACGACTGCTCTAGAGTAGATTGGAGCTGGAATATGTCTAGATTAAGAGCTGTTGCTGGTTTAGGCTCAGGCATACAAATGGTTAGACACTGCTGGTGGAGCAAGGCATGTTATACCCTAGACTGTTTTCCTTAGCAGTTCAAAAGTGGAGGCCGTAAGGATTCCGTGAGTATCCACTGTTAGATGTTCCCTTCTAGTGATGATGCCAGTCACCAGCTAGTCTCTGACCAACTGAAACCTTTAGGATATCAACAGATTTAATATCAATCAGTTTAATTTCTAGGTAATAAACATCAGTTAATAGTAATTCACCACAATGTGCTGTAGCAACATCAAAAGGGATAAGCTTTGGATAAGCCTTTAGGGCAAGTGTACAAGTAAAGATAAACTGCTTCCGAATTCCAAACCACTTAACGTAATCGCTTTCATTTGGTGGTTCCTATGTGCCTAAACTAAAGACCCGGGTCAGTATAAATTCTATGGTCGACTCTCGATTGCAAAAAATAATTGAATTTACTTCTTCTTCTTCCACGATATTTACAAACATGAATTTTTACGAGAACTCGAACAAACGAATTTGTCCCACAAGCCGGCAAAGAGCGTCTCCGCTGCTTGCAGCAACCTTTTGCAAGTGTCTGTCCTTTGGCACTAAAACGTTTTAATGTAGTCTGTTTTCGCGCCACTCAATCGGATACAATTTTACACAAGAATGGAATGTCAGTTCTTATGGTAAACTTGTTGCTCTATTTGGCGTTCGATGGCTTGGCCAATGGTTCCAAATTCACCTTGCTTCTCAAATGCGGTAATTACCCTTAATTGCAGGTAATTGGATAATGACTGTTATTAGGTGTTCGAATGGAACGCTACCACCAAACCTTACATTAGGTAACCTAACTAACGTGAGTCTTTGCACACTACTAATACGCACACCTAATATGCACACTACTATGCAAGACGCGATACTACAGCATTGCAGGTGACCCACACTTCTCCAAACTTGCATGTCGAAAATCTGGTGAGTTCAGAAGTTTTTTAATAAGGAAAATCGTACGTGTTTTGTCTATAGTCATATACAATTATTTCAAAATTATTTGCCTTTAATTCCTGAAGCGCCAAGACAAATGGCATGGGGGGCTGTACGCGAGTCCGTCATCTTTGCTTTACATGTAGCAGCATCTCAACACGCGTGCAAGTGAACGTACAAGTAAGGAGGAATCGCTTCCGAATTCCGAACCACTTAACGAAATCGCTGCCATTTATTGGTTCCAGGACAGAGAAAGCGTCACGAACGGGGTTTAATGAGTCAACAGAAGTGGAATTGATCACTTTATCTACACGGTGACCAGGTGATCCGAAATTTAGTTGACCCGGACGGAACTGCGACCCGAACGACCCACCGGCCGGCCCGACCAAGTGAAGGAGGGAAAGACACGAAAGGAGGGGAATGTCAACACATTAGTTTATTTGCACCGATAATGTGACAATGAAAAGCAGACAAGTTACCGGTACAAACGGGGCAGGACGATTTGGTCCCGCCGATTTGGTCCTGGACAATTTGGGCCGACCGATTTGGTCCCGGACAATTTGGTCCCAAACCGATTTGGTCCAAGGACAATTTGGTCCCAAACCGATTTGGTCCAAGGACAATTTGGTCCCGGGGAATTCGTGTTTTTAAAAAAAATGTTCTGCGATTGGCTTGTCTTAATTGGGGTTGGGGCCCCCGCCCCGGTGGACTAACTCCACAAAAAATGCCCCAAAAGGGATCTTTTTTTATGGGGAGGGGGAGTTGTTGCACAGTGGGGCAACTTGCATCACAAACAAGGGCCAATATTGTTTAAAAAGAATTTTTTGACATGCAGGCAAATCGTATATTAGTTTTTATACAATCAGTTTTTATACAACTTTTTAAAGACGTGTTGTGCCATATCATGGCAAAATAAATCTTGCTGACGATGTGTCTATGCTGTAAATTTATAAAAAAAAACAAGACAGCTGTAAAAAAATATTAAAAAAACATGTTGAGGCTGCTTTATGGTGTAAGTTGTTCCTCCCCACCTCCTCTTACACAAAATCTTTAAAAAATGTATGCACAAATGTACACACAACAAATTTTTATCTATCGTCCTTCATAAAGTAATTAAATTACTTACCTGGGACCAAATTGTCTGTGGACCAAATCAGACGGGGACCAAATTGTCTGTGGACCAAATCAGACGGGGACCAAATTGTCTGTGGACCAAATCAGACGGGGACCAAATTGTCTGTGGACCAATTCAGACGGGGACCAAGTTGTCTGTGGACTAAATCAGACGGGGACCAATTTGTCTGTGGACCAAATCAGGCGGGGACCAAATTGTCCGGAACCAAATGGGCAGGACCAAATTGTTGCGTATTCCAGTACAAAGGCTTAGAAAGTGGAGCAAAGGGGGAAGGGGGGGGGGCACGAGGGGGTGGTGACAACAATACGTTGGCTGTTTTTGGCGAAATTGCAAAAAGGGTCGAGACTTAAACGCTTTCAGTAATAGCTAAATTTAAGTAAAGTTCCGCAGAGCACATAACTTCTTTAAATTAGTGCAGAATTTACGGACTAAGAAGCCTAAACTCCCTTCTTTTAAAACATTATGGTGAAAATGTGATGACGTCAGTGACAACGGCGGACGCCAATAGCTTATGAATCTGCGTAAAAACAGCTCTAAGATAAGAAAATGCATCTTCGTTGGTAAATACATTTAATAGCTTGTAGAATGTTGCGTTGGGGATAGCTTATAAATTACAGCCATTCGTTTCATTAGATCTGTTTTTGGCAAGCATGTGTAAACTGCTATCAACATTTTTGTGTTAAAATCAAGTCAGATCGCGCAGACATAAAAGTGCACAAGTGTATATTTCGATGCTAAAAACCAAGTAAAAAATAGTAGAATCCTCCTCAGGACAAATGTAAAAGTAACAAACGCCTATTGTACCCTGGAACATGCAGACTTCCAATATAATACAATGTAATGTAATGTAATATAATATAATATAAAGTGTACATAGCAAGGAAATTCACAACGATCTTCAATTTCAATCGTAATTTCAATCCAGCTGTGTCGAGAAATCTCCGAAAAGTTGCTTTGTGGAACATTCACCCTGGTTGCACTGAGTGATGGGAATAGTTCATCATTTTCACAGTAAAATTAAAAGAAAATTGGTATAAAATTGCGAAACTTAAATTTAATTTACTTAAATTTGTTTGCTTCTTGGTGGGGGGGGGGGGAGAGGAGTGGGGTTAGATATCTGCAGTGATGATGCTCTGGTAACCTGAGAGAAAGTGTCGCCGTTTCTTATTGTAAATGTACCGACGAAGTTATTAAAAAAAAAATTGCCCAAATTTCTAAAATTGTGCCATTTGTAATCAAGGCAAGTCTACCTTCTGATCAACGTAGAAAAGAAAACTGAGAACGTTTTCGTAAATTCTGAATATGTAAATGTTAACCCATTTCACACCATGACGTGCGCCTATACAAAAGAAGACAAAGTCCTCTTTTAAAAAGTCCTTCCGCTAAGTCCAGTGACGCAAAGCGACCTACGAGGTTCTCAGGGGAACCGAACAGGGGACAGCCAAGCCGACAAGGGTTTAATCTACTTCTCTTTAAATTTTTCAGAAGTGGAAGGGGCTAAAGAGGAATTTTTCTGCAACCTTCTTCACTCCGAATCCCGAGACTCTCTCAATGTACGACTTCAGGACGGTGGTGTGTGTGTGTGGAGGGGGGATTGAGGCTTAATGGTGCGTTGACAGCTAGGTCATTAGCGCCAACCTCAGTCACGGTGCGGTGGTCCGGATTGCCAATGCGCTCTACAGTGCAGAGCTGTTAAACACATCTCAAATCCAGATCTTATCACACATTTGTACCTGCCGCAAGGATAAAAAGAAAAATCAGACGGACAGATACTAATCGCCCAATTGATACTCTAAGTCCCGTGGAAGATGATAACCGAGACGAGCACCATCAAGATGGTGACATTCCTCGAGCACCGTAAGAGGCCAATGACAATAATGGCGTTCAGAAGGAGGTTCCCCCTAAAAAAAAAAAAAAAAAAAAAAAAACAATGTGTTAGGTTGGTGTCATTAAAAAAGGAGGGACCTCACTCTCTAGTGTGTCTACAAAGATAATAAGCTACAACTTGTTCAAAATATGTAGAATTTGTTGTTTCTTCCATTTTGTCTTTAAAATCAAGGGGTTGTGTGAGTTAATATGTGAATTAACCCGCTCCCCTCTCCCTAGGCCGCCCGCGCACTGAGCGACTTGGCCGCGCGGCCAAGTTGCTGCAGCCAATGAAAATGATTAGAGCGTGGTTTTACATAAACGGTAAGCATTCTCATTGGCTGCAGCGACCTGGCCGCGCGGCCAAGTTGCTTAGTGCGCGGGCCGCCTTACCTGGTTCTCACTATGGCAGTAGCTTGGCAACATTCTACTCGATGGCGTTGCATGCAATTAACCTATATTTGCACGCAATTAGGCCCATCATATTTTTGTTTGCTTGTTTAATTTGTGCTAGTAATCTAATCACTAAGCAAGTGTCCTTAGAAACACCAAACTACGCGAAGTAGTTTTTCTGTAAGGCACGGAGTGAACAAAAGCTAACAAGTAAAACCCCTGGCGCCGTCTAGTAACTAAATGCTGAACTAGAAAATCTTTCCTTTGCATGTCTGTGTTGAATGTTCCTGCAGTCCGCAACTCTTTTAAACCCTTCCAAGCGTAAACCTGTTAAACACATTTAGAATCTAATTAACCTATTATGAAACCTGTTAAACCTATCTTAAACCTGTTACTCCTATTAAACCTATAACTGCAGACGCGCAACCTACGTACGTTGCCTTTTGGACTTAAATGTCAAACTTCCTGAGAGGGGAATTGAACCCACGACCTTTGAAACCAAAGTCTGAAGTTCTAACGCTAAGCCATACTGACAAATTACATCATCAGACCGTGTCAATATGGCTCAGCGGTAGGACTTCGGCCTTTGGTTTCAAAGGTCGTAGGTTCAATTCCCCGCTCAGGCAGTCTGACGCTTAAGTCCAAAAGGCAACGTAAATAGGTTTGCACCCGTATTTTATTTAACCCTTCTCGAATCCATTTGGCCTTCTGGCTTTCCGTTATGTTTAAATATTAAACCTATATTAAACCTTAATTGATCCTATCAATCCTATTAAACCCATTAAGCCTTTCTTAAACCAATCTAAACTCTCGTAATCCAGTTCAGTAAGACATTTAAGTCCAAAAGGCAATGGAAGTAGGTTTGTTTGCAACTTTATTTATTTATCACTTATCGAGGCGATATGCCTTTTCCGTTTCCTCTATTCTTATCCAACCCTTGTCAAAATGAATAACTTCAAAAAAAAAAAGGTTTTCCAAATTTCAATCGATAGGAGAAATAACAAAAAAAAATGTACGAGTTAAGGAAGACCACCAAACCAATAAAAGACAAACAAATGGTTACCAGTAAACAAACCCAAACATGTGAATGGAGTAGTGAGGCAAGTCCAACTAAAAAAGAGCTCTTTTTTTCACGCATTAACTCTACGAACTGAGCATACTATGTGACAAAGTTGTTTGGCTCTAGTTACTTCTAGACTACGATCGCTTAAGATGGCGGCGTTCAGTTTACTACTAGTTTCTTGATTCTTCTATGGAACCGTATTTTTCGTTATTGCCCATTTTTGTAAGGGTTTGTGAATCTAGAGATTTCCTTTCACATTCAACCGTACAAACAGAACTAAACCTGTCGTGCACTCGGACATTCTACAAGTCTCCTAGAGCAGCAGCAATGACGCCTTTTTAACAACCGAGCAAGCATCTGGAGAACTAGCTGCAAGTGACACTGGATAAACATGGAGGTAAACAAGCACGGGGTGCGACTACCTAGTCACAAGCGGTCTTCTGTACATTTCCTGGCTACTTCCGCTTCATACTTCCGGTTTTTTTTTTGTATTCCTTTTAACTATTTTTTGGACGCTGATTCTAATGAAGAAAACCGTTTGTCTCTTTCCGTTTCATAGATAAGGGGCACACTTGTCCGCCACTTCCGGTCACTTGTGGGACACTTCCGTTTCATATTTCCGGTTTTTTTTAAGTTCTTTAAACTAATTTTTGGACGCTGAAATCAAATCGTCAAAACCTTTTGTCTCTTTGGTACCGTACCATAGATAATGGGCTCACTTGTCGGCCACTTCCGGTCATTTGACGGCCATTTCCAATTCATACTTCCGGTGTTTTTTAAATTCTTTTAACTAATTTTTGGACGCTGAATCTAATCGTGAAAACCAATTGTTTCTCTGCAGGTACCGTTCCGTAGATAATGGGTTCACTTTTCGGCCACTTCCGGTCACATGTGAGGGGAAAAAATTGAAAAAAAAAAAAAAAATGAATTTAAGCTCAAAATCATGTACACCTAAAAAAGAAAAAAATGAAAATTCTATTTTTCCTGTTAAATGTTTACTGTTACCTTTGTATTTGCTGCAAAGCCTGCTCGGCACCGCAGTGCAAACGTAAATAAAGTAAAGTAAAGTACTTCCGCTTCATACATCCGGTTTTAAAAAATACTTTTCACTAATTTTTGACGCTGAATCTAATTGTGAAAACCTTTTGTCTTTCTGGTACCGTTTCGTAGATCATGGGCTCACTTGTGGGCCACTTCCGCTTCATACTTCCGGTTATTTTTTGGGACTTTGTATTTCCGGTTTTTAATTAATTTTTGAACGCTCTAAGTAATGGTGAAAACCGTTTGTCTTTATCTGGTGCCGTTCCAGAGCTAAAAAAGACGACGGACGGACAATTTCGTCGCTGTAGTCTTCCCAGTTTTCGCCACACAGAAGACTACAAAGAGTGGCGTATTTTAGTGAAGCCAATGAATGCTTTGAGAGCGGATTTCTTAGTCCTAAAATGCGCGACTTTTTTTTTTATTTGTTGGCTTGCTGCAATTGTCGTTTAGCTTTTTCTTAGGTTAATTTTTTTTATACACGAAAGTACACCTTAATCACGGATCAGTAATATTGGACACAGGGCTACAATTTCGTCCAATTTGCCTCACTCAGATAAAAAAACCAGTTTATTTCAATTACATATAAAGAGTTAAAGAAACAAAATAAGTATCAGTAATAAACGAAAAAACACAATGCTACCAATTTTTTTTCGTCTTCATTGCCGCTCACTTGTCATCATTTCACAATGACCACCCAAAACTGGTGTAAAAAGTCGCCAAGTTTCCAAAAAGGATCGCCCTTTAAAGGTAGTGATATCATTCCACCAGGGAAAGGCCGCCAAGGTTGATCCTATTAGCCAAGTTAATGGCACATACTAATAGTTCGAAAGTTAAATTTTTTATTTTTTTATTTTTTTTATTTTGACGAGCCTTATGTCAGCCGAAGCAATTAATGCTTGTATGGCGGAACTGGCTCAATTTTGAACATTACCAGATTTTTTTTAGAGAAGAAGAAATCTGGTGAAGGGAGGTGCCAGCCCAGGGATTCGACCCGGGAAACCTCCGATCATCGTCGGGGCCGAAAGATTGTCCAGAATTAGCCAGAATACATCCCATAGCCGCTGAAGGAGCATGGTAGCCTCTCACGCTACCCTGCAGTCCTGGCGGGGACTTTGCCAAGGTCTCCTTTCCAGGGGTTCAACCAGATCCGCAAACCTCCAGAACCAGGCTGAGCTCTCTCACAACTCAGCCACGATGACCACTAGAAAAAAACTAGAAAAAAATGACCACTAAATGAAAACTAGAAGATTGCTAGTAGTGGTAGCAATCTTCAAGTTTTCATTTAACGTCCAAAGTATTATTCGGTGCGATTAACTTGGCAAATAGGATTAACCTTGGCTGCCTTTCCCTGGTGAGATGATATCACTACCTTTAAAGGCCGATCCTTTTTGGAAACTTGGCGGCTTTTTACACCAGTTTTGGGTTTTGGGTGGATATCACAACTTTCATAGGACTGTGAACGTACAAAAGATTACACTGTCTTATCTTCATCTGTACCTTTTTTTCTGGAGGAATTTTATATCTATAAATTTTCACATTTATAATTTTCAAATTTACCATTCTTATTTTTTCAAGATTTCGGCAGCATTAGGATTTATTCTCGACATGACAAGCTATGCTTTTAGTTGCTTGCAGTTGATAGACACATGTAACTTAGGACTATGAACACTATGCCTTCTTTTTGGAGGCATTTCATATCTATAAATAATTAGCCGTTGCATCAGAAAAATTGAGAATTTTTTTCGTTTGCTTTCTTCGTTCAAATTTAGTCATGCAGAAACTCCCGTTGCTAAAACAGCAGAACGCGAAGCGTTTTATTTTTTGGGTTATTAGCAAAAACCATACGCTTGCTCATAGATGCTCGTATTGTTGCGTAACCATCATCTAACGTGCATCCCTTTATTCTTACGCAATCCACGGCAACGTAAATGTTTGCTTATTTTGTCCTTCGTTACAGTTCAGCTTTAGTTCGTCCAGACTTTTACAATCATGTAAGGACCAGTGTTGATTGTTCAAGCCATTGTTGCTTGAAATCTTTGGTTGCAACTCGGAAAAGAAACGAAATTTAAATTCCCTGGTGGCGAATTTTAAAACCCTCCCATGCATTTGTCCTGACCCCTACAACCCCCAAACCAACAAAAGGACCATGCTCAGATCACCATGCATCCGTGTGCAAAAGTTCAGCTATGTAGGACGTCTCAATTTTGCGCTAGCCATGAGAATAGTCTATGGGATTTAACATGGGAAAAATCTTATTAGCTAGCCAGCTAGCTAGCTAGACAGTAACAAAAAACAACGTTATTGACGCATCTTTTTCTCTATGATTGGTGAGCACTCATCCTTTAAATTTTAGTTTTTCTTAATCTCTGACCCTTCCCCCTACATTTTCCACAATTTGAAACATTTCTGTCGCATAGGGATTTATCCTCAACATGCCAAAATATGCTTTCAGTTGCTTATAGTTAACAGACATAATCATGTCTGCTAGTGAGCCGCCAAAGGGTTTCAAAGGGTTTAACTAGCGTTAACCACTCTTGATCATCTGCCCGAAGCCCTAAAGCCCTATGGCTGCAACAGCCTGGGGGTCACCCACCCAAGTATCAATCCAGCCCAATGCTGCTTAACTTCGGGGATCTGACGAGAACCGGTGTTTCCAGCACTGCAATGCCGCAGACTAAGCCATGAGAAGCCGCCTTTTTATCATTAACAATAACATGTCGGATGTCTATAATGGGATGATCTACCGTTACTTGGCGGCGACACACTAGCGTGTGTCTAGATATGGCACAACTGTGCTCTTCGTTTCTTGCAAATAAAAAAGTCGATTCGGACCTTATTAATCATAATTCTCGGAGACCAAAATTTACATGCTCTGGTTTTTATTTCAACGAAACTGACCATTTTAATCACGATCTTTTATTTAATTTTTTTTTATAAATAAAATATTAAAGCAAGCTAACACCGAACCTTATTAACGTTTTAAAACAGAACTTTCTTTACGCGTGTCCAACCCTTGTCATGTTATGTTTACATGTTTAGAGTAATTTGATGTTGTTGCTAAATATACATATATGGTTATAGTTTGACTAGCTGCAGTACATTAGTTGTAGTTTCACTGTCAGTCCACGATGGGTTACCGATGGTTTTGTTGACTAAATCAACAAATCACTCAAAGTCAGAGAGAGGCAAACTCGGGTATTCAAACCGTGAACCCTCCGATCATCGTTAGATCCGACACATTGTCCAGCAGTAGGCCAAAAAAAATGGATCTCATAGCTGCTAAAAGAGCCTGATAGCGTCACACTCTTGCTACCCTGGCCAGCATTGACAGACATGAACTTTCCAAGGTTTCCCTAATTTTTGCAGGCGATACAGATGCATGATAATATCTAGATTTGGAATTTTTTTTTAACATATCTGTAATGTGTGGCGCAGTGGCTGTCGGCGCGCTATTAAACCTCAATCTCCACCAATCCAGTCACCAACCAGATCAGCTTCCTCATGCATCTGATCTTCCCATCAGAGCAAGGAAGGAAAGGAAAGGGAGAGTACGTCAATGTTAGACTCTTATAGTTAGACGGTTAAGGCTTTATTGGCACAAACAAAACGAAACACAGCTGATATCTGCAGCTAATTGCCGGTAGAAAACTTGTCAAGGAGGTGCAAAAGAGGAAACAACTGAGTTGCAGAAAAATATCAAGGACCGCGGTAGCAGTCCTTATGTAAGCCTCAGCATGAACTTCCAAGTTAAACGTCAAACTTTGACCTCCTATAGTTTCGCTCAGAATTTACCTGGAGCAACGAAATTTGGTATTTGGGGTCGTGTCGTAACTATTTCACTGCATTGCAAACTTTAATGACAACAATCGAACCGCTCGGCGTCCACGATACGGCCATTTCTTATTGTTGTTGTTGTTGGGACGTTTTTCCCTCACCTGGAGATCGAACCGTTGAACCGATTTTTAGGTTCTATAGCTTAAAACAAGTATGGACAAGACCTAGGGCCTTTCGCAGGCTATTTTAATGTAACTACAATATTCTTGACACGGAAAACCAAATGGGCTAGAACTTGCTCTCACCTAGAGATCGAATCAATGAACCGATTTTTAATTTGTATAGCTTAAAATGCAGGTATTAACACCGACCTGGGCCTTTTGAATACGATTTTGATATGACTGCAGTATTCTCGTCGGCAGAGCAATTATTATTGCAGAGCACTGGGCAGAAATCATTAATGTTGTTGTTGGACTTTTTTCCCTCACCTGGAGATCGAACCGTTGAACCGATTTTTAGGTTCTATAGCTTAAAACAAGTATGGACAAGACCTAGGGCCTTTCGCATGCTATTTTAATGTAACTACAATATTCTTGACACATAAAGCCAAAATGGGCTAGAAATTTTGCTCTCACCTAGAGATCGAACCAATGAACCGATTTTCAATTTGTATAGCTTGAAATGTAGGTATCAACACCGACCAGGACTTTTCGAACATGATTTAGATGTGACTGCAGCATTCTCGTCGGCAGAGCAATTATTATTGTAGAGCACTGGGCATTAAGTGAAGTAACACATTTTTGCAAATCAGGTAAAAACATGAAATTTGGTACGCAAGTCTTTCTTAACAGTAAAAATGGAATCAGCCACGGAACCCCCATGAACTACCCCCAAAGGGGGCCCAGCGCCACCCTGGGCCCCCTCTCTTAGGTTTGACCCAAAAATTTTTGCAAATCGATCTAAAAGCTTCAAATTTAGTACACAGGTCATTCTTAGCAGTAGAAGTCGAACAAGCCATAGAACCCCCATGAAATAGCTCCAAAGGCCCCCCAGAGCCCACCTGTCCCCCCCCCCCTCATTGAGGTTTGACCAAAAAATACTTGCAGGTCGAGGTAAACGCATGAAACTTGGCACACAAGTCATTCTTAGCATTACAAATCAAACCAACTATCAAACCCAGAAGATTCCCTAGCACTCCCCCATGCCCCCTCTCTGATGTTTGACCAACAAGTTATTGCAGATCGGGCTAAACACTTGAATTGTAGCAACCAAGTCATTCTCAGCATTACACATCGAACCAGCCATAAAACACCCTACGAAATATCCCCAAGATGGGGGGGGGGGGGGGGGGGGGGGGGGGGGGGGGGGGGGGG
>JAHWFP010114237.1:0-13210 GCA_023313725.1 Lithobius niger
TTTAGGCCTATAAGTATAAAATTACAACTATTTAAAAATTCAGAGCAACAAATCATCTTTGATAGTTTGAAAACAAAAACCAACACAAAATCCAAACCCCAGTTTTGGTTTTCAGTAATATGAATATCTGAAAGTTCGGTAACCAAAACTGATCCATCCCTTGTTGTTAGGGCATTGTCACAAAACCATTATCACTGCCCCTTCACGATGCTGTGGTATTTTTGTTTGTTATATTGCACATTCATATAATAAATACAACAATAATTAAGTGACACATATTTTCTTTTTCAGGTCATTTGAAGAACAAGGTTGTAAATTCCCGTTGCCTGGAAGAGAAAGAAGACAATGTATTTGAAGTTGGTTTTATAGTATCTAAGGTTATTAAGTTCAATCATAGCAATTATTTTTTTGGTTTATAATGTGTATATACATACAATGTATAAAATGCAGAAAGTTTATGAATATTTAGCCTTACCTAGCATTTTCATTAAGCATTGCATGCCTACTGGTTTTTAATAGGCAATCGTTGACTTTGTTGAAGAGTTGGCCTGCAGACGACTGAAAATACTGGGTCACTAAATTTCATATTCTAACCCAAATGACTCTTTCTGCTGCTACAAATATGTACTAAATGCAAGTAGTCTGTAGCCTGCGAATAGTAAACTTAATTTTTATACAAATGATTTTTACAACTGAAGTGTAACAGTTAAATATTGTGCCATGGCCCAGCATCTTATTAATATTAATATTTTTAACTTTCATGGTAATTTGGTTGAAGTCGGTTAGTTTTTTTAAGTCTTGTTCTATTTAATAGGTTTCTTTGTTGTGTACGTTCTAGATACCCAAATTCAAACAAGAAAAATTACACTCTGCAAACTTTCACGATATTGTTTTTAAAAAATGACCATAGTTGCCCCCCCACCCTCCTCCCCATATCTGACAGTGATCTATGTTGTGCCAGTAAGTCAAGGTATCCAAAACCAATAAGATAAACTACTATTACTAATGCAGCCCATCCTGTTTGGTTGAACCAAAGCAAGGGGAAAGTTTGCAGTAATGGTATTGTTAGTGGGAACATTATCAGTCCTTCATATTAAAGAACTCTTCCATTTTTCTTGGATTGGAGGTGCATCAGTCCAAAACTTAAATCGACAGCTAACCAAGTCAAATTTTTTTTATATTATGGGGGCTATTATAGACCCCATTTCCCTAGGTCATTTGTTTCATTGCCTGCAAAAAAAGATTCGCTCTGGTACCATTTTTAGCAGACCTGTAACAGCTCACATGAGGTTTATTGCCTTGGAATTTGTAAACTCTTCAGTCTTTACAAAAATCTGTAAAAGGATGATAATTTTCAAAAATCTTTAGCCATTGCAATTTGATTAACTGCTATTTTTTGTTGGGGGGGGGGGGTGTTCTGGTCAAATTGAAAACAAAATGGTTGCCGATTTGTTTGCATAAAAAGCAGTTGCAAATTTTAAGGTGTGTGGAGCCAAGTGTTTTGCTCGTACGTATATTTATTTGCCCAATATATCTTGCAGAACATGTACTGTAAGTGACTTTTACGTAACTAGGATTTCAAAACTCATTGTTCTCAATTAACGAATCTCTGAGATGGCATAACTTTTTCCGTGCTTATTTACTGGAACAGTGGTATTCTTTACATTCAACTTTTATTATTTTTAAAGGAAGTCATTTTACCTTTTAAAGGCAATTCTGCAAATATTAGTACGTGGCCCGGGTCTCTGAGTGGTACATTTTATTGATAAATTTATTTGCAGTGAGATAGATCTCCATGCTCTTTAGGATATTAGTTACAAAAGGTTAATTAGGCTACCTAACGTGTTCATCCGTGCTAGCTTGCGCCGCTGGCTACACAAAATTAAGCTGAAATATAATGTTGTGTTTTGATAACCATATTGATGTGCTGTAGTTTTGCATCTTTTTTTTTCCCCCGTTCATAGTAAATTATGAAAAGCATAATTAAAAGTGCTTTGTTCCTTGTTTTGTAATGTTGGTGTTATAGTAGGGTACACTCTTCTAGCTTTTTTAAAAATAACAAAACAAAAGCTTCGGATAGTTTACAAATTGACTTTACTTGGCTTATAAATGGCACAATTCATCCAAACATGAATGAATATAGGAGAATACCAGTTTACTTAAATTATTATTACGAATGTCGTGGGCCATGACATCGGTACGAGTAGGTTATCTGGTTTTTTTACATGTCTGCTATGAAAACCCTGTTCATCGTTATAATAAAAACTAAAGGTGTTTGAAACTAGTGTGTCCTTCTGTTGATTTCTTTTTGTGCCAAGTATTCTATTTTACCACCCATTATATAAATGAAGGGAAAATTCTCTTTTCCTACTGCAAAACCGGCCCGAATGTACGGTGAACTGCTGTTTTGGGTGCACGTTCAACAAAAATAAATGGGTGCAATTATAAGACGGATCACCCTCACCTAAAATTGTGGCAATGCCACTATTGCTGATTTTAAAGGCATCTGATTGCTGTTTTTAATGTGTTTGGATTCATTTCATTGCAAAATTGTCTTTCAGTCGTCTTCTACAATCAAATATAGTAGTTTACAAACACTAAAACTGAGCCAAGAAAGAAAGTTTATCATAGTTTGCACAGCACTGACGAAATTTACCTGAATGGATGGACAACCCGTCCCCCACTGGAAGTTCGGAAGTTAGCACCTCCTATCCTCAGGGTGGAAAATTGACGCTTTCCCAGCCGAAGCCATGAAGCCGTATCTCCTTAGAGCTGTTGCTTCTTGGGCAATGGGCCAGACAAGATTGTAACCTGGATCATTGACATCTACCTGTGAACACGTTCACACCCACACCCATAATCACCGTTCCTTATCCCAATATGGTGTTCCTGAACCCTCCTTTACCACTTGTAGTGTTATAGTCTGGCGTGTAAGCAAATTCAAGAAAACTGTACTTTGTGAGGATAACACAAACTCCCATGTCTTCATGATAGACTTTTAGGAAGGGGTGCCACTAGAAACCTGTCCAAAAACCAAGATGGTGGCCATTTTGTTTCTAAAATGGATGCCATACAATAAAAAAAATTCAAAATTATACTAATGTGTGTAAGTTTGGGGTCAACCGCTAGGCAACCCGGACCACTGCAATGTGACTGAGGTTGGCACTGATGACCTAGCTGTCGACGCACCATTAGCCCCCCCCCAACTGCTAGGTTTTAAGGTCTGCTGGATTTAAAAAAAAAAATGCTCTGAAAAGGTGCCAGGAGTCCACACAAGATGCCGGCCAAAATGGTGGTAAAATTCAAATGTTTTTCATTTTAAAATATACTTATAAGAGTAGATTTGAATCGGTGCTAAAGAACACGGGTTTGATTGCATTGACTATACCACGACCCACGGCTGTTTGCCCTGATATCATCGCGAGTTAGCCACTGACGAACAGGAAGAGTGGACCAGCCCAGTCATGTGATACGCGCATCACAGCAAACAGTCATGCGCGTGGTTTAGAAACTAGCAAACACTAGGTCAAATCCGTAGTGTAGTGTGTTAGTAGTTAGGAGCTAAGCTGTGGCCTCAAGATATCTTGCATACTCTGGAACGTAGAGACATTATTTAATGATTTAACAACTCTTGGCGAATTTTCGATAGTCAATTCTGCTATGGATGGAAAAACCGAGAGAAGGCTTGCTGATAAATATCCAGGGTCCATCTAACCCTTCATTCCAGTTCCTTTTGGATGCTGGTTTCGGTGAGCGGCTAAGAAAAAAGTGGAATAACGGCCTTCAAAATGACGGAGGCAGTGCATGAGCATCGCGTACTCCCTTGTAAATATCGGAGGCCAAGTTAACGTCAATTTCAAATCGAGTGGACTGTAAATACGTGGTAGTGTTTGGAGTTTTTATTATTAGCCTGAAGATGATAGTCAGCTAGGTTTTTCTATCCGCAGCAGAATTTGACTATCCAAAATTCGCCAAGCGTTGTTAAATCATTCTTGCGTATTTTTCTCCCTAAGTAATAATGTAAGCTGTGGCCGTTTCTCTGCGCTGTAGCGCTGCTTTTTTTTCAATTCACCCGTCACCGCAAGTTGTATCTTTTAGTGATGCGTTAGCAGTTCTAATTAAGATAAATGTATGTATTTATGCTTAGATATCGGGTGGAGATGTATATTTTTTAACATGGGTAATTAAAAACGATTTATTGTAAGTAAGATCTAAGCTACGACAGTTTATCTACGTTGTAGTGATGTCAGGCATCCTATATTTCCTATATTTTTGTGCTTTGTCCTATAAAGTCCTATATTTCTTATATTTTGACGAACTTTTATGCTAATTTTACTTTTTTCGGACCAGCTGACGTCGACAAATACTTTCAGGCTGCGATTTATTTCTTGCTACTGTAACATAGAGGTACATAGACATTCTGTCGTAACATTCTTCCAAACAAAGGAGCCACGGATTCAAAATTGTTGGGAAGATTTGTCAGGAGTGATGTTCTGAAAGATTGCAAAACTGGTGTCCACCTTAAAAAGCTGATTCTGGAAGATGTAATCATTCAGCTGACGGAGAAATATCTGGAGATGGTGGACAAGTGTCGCTCCGTTTTTAAAGAATTTGTTCAAGAAAAAAGGATGCCGTTTGTCTTGGGTGTTCGTAAATTCTACAAGACTATTGCATAATACATGCTGGAGATGCTGCAAGGCTCTAAAGCCTGAAGTGTGCAATGAAGCATGGACTATTTTTGCTATTAAGAACTTGTCTAAAGCCTTACCAGTTGATGTAGACATTGGTATAGTTGGAGATGAGTGGTGAGTTTATCAAACTGAAACACTTGCTGAGAACTAGTGGATCCACTACTGGCAAAATGTGTTCTGCATGAAGACTGTTAGTGGAGAGCTGAAGTTCCCATCATTAGCAGCTGTAGTTAAAGTAGCATTACTGCTCTCACACGGCAATACAGAGTAGAATGTGATTTTTGGAAAGTGGTAATGTTGTTAGGAGTGATAGGGATAATTTGTCAGGCCTCACTAAATGGAATTTTGTCGACACGAGACAGACTTAAGGCCTATGGGAACAAACCTAAGAGCAGAACTTGAAATTGTAGAAGAGAAGGAAAAGTTTGAGAAAATGAATGAATCGATGAAAACCTGAGAGAGAAGGACGTTATGCAAAGAAAGACACAATATGCATTAAAAATAAGTTGTAATTTTCTAAATTAGGAAAAGAAAATATCCTGTGTTCCTATATATTGGGAAGAAATGTCCTATATTTTCACGTAATAGACCTATATTTTAACATAAAAGCCCAATATTTTTTGAATTTGAAAGGGCTGGGATGTACGTGATGTGCATTTTGAGTCTATTTACCACAAGTTACATAGTTCAATTGCTGCAGTAGGCATTCTGATTAAGATGAGTAGATGTAATTAGGCTTAGATTAAAGATGGAGATGTAAATGTAAATGGATGCAATTAGGTTTAAGTGAAAAAAAAGGAGATGTATCTTTTCCAACAAGGGTAATTAAAATGATAATTAGGAGCTAAACTACGGCAGTTTATATACATTGTAGCACTGTGCTTTTTGCGTGTATCACAAGTTTCATCTTTAAACTGCTGCAGTAGCCATTCGAATGAAGATAAATGGATATAATTTGGCTTAAATGAAATATTGAGATGTATCCTTTCCAACAAGCGTAATTAAAATACATCCATTAATTATAAACAGAACTACCACCGCATCACGTTAAAGATGTAACTTTGAGAGAATGGAAGTAAGCATGGAGCTACAGCACAGATAACCTTTGTAGCTTATCTCTTAGTAATAGATATCCGTGAAGTAGACCGGGTTATCCCGAAATAATTGATCGTCTGCGAGAAACGGAACAGTCCAAAGATCGAGGGGTGGCAAAATCGCACGAGCGCGAGTTCGATTTTGCTACCCCTAGATCTTTAGACTTCCATTTCGAGAAGACTATCAATTATTTTGGGATAACCCGGTCTACTTCACAGATATGTGTTTTAATGCTAAGGTGTGACGTCAAGCCAACATATCTAGTTATTTGAGATTAAAAAAAAAATTTATTTGAAAATTTTATTTGTGAATTATGACGTAAATTCCTGAACTCAAACTTCCGGTTTAAACTTCCTGTCTGCGAAAGTCTCACGTACGCGAGGACGTCCCTATATCCAGTCCCAGTCACCGACGTTTGTGTTTAAGGTAAAACCGTATTTTTTCTACTTTATTAGTTTAAATAAGATGTAGCGTATAAAATGCGCTATTCGCTTGAGTCTCGTAGGTTTTTAGGTGTGTTTAGGAGGTGTCAGTAGGCTAGTTTTCATACCGTCGGAATGAAAGGTTGTCGGGTTCGGCTTGGACTATTCATTCATGGATGGGGGTGGGGAGGGGGCTAGCATCGTACGCGAGTTTTTTTTTTTCGTGTTAGTGCGGAAAATGTCGCCAGGTTACAAATGTGCTGTTCGCTTGAGTATCGTATGTTTTTAGGTGTGTTTACAAGTGTCGGTAGCCTAGTTTTAGTACTGTCGGAGCGAAAGGTTGGCGGATTGGGCCATTCCTCCATGGGTGGGGTCCTATCATAGTAGCCTATGCGAGGTTTTTTTTTTCGTGTTAGTACGATATATGTCGCAGGTTGCAAAATATGTGCTTATTTATGTTGGTTGAATTTGTGTTGTGTACGGTATTTTTTGTAAAGTATGTCACTTGGTAGAGCAGTGGTTATGTGGAGCGTGGAAAAAGTGTTAGATTATCAAAAAAAGTGTGGGTTATCAAAATTAACCCACGGTCGTGTGTTTGGGTTTCAGATTAACCGTGTATTAACGGCTACACGTTTAGCATTGGGATGTGTTGGCGTGACGTCACCACCGTGCATTAAATTATGATAAACCATTTTTATTACCTATAGTGGACAAAACATTTCGCCACCTTTCATTTAATCCTAATTACATCCATTTATCATAATTAGAACTGCAACCACTTCATTTTAAAGATGTAAAATACGGCGAATTGAAAAAAAACATGGATAAACAGTTGTAGCATATCCCGATTATGATAAACCATTTTAATTACCTTTATTCGAAAATATACATCTTCATGTTTCATTGTTTCATCTAAGCCTACTTACATCTATTTATCTTAATTAGAATGGCTACTACAGCAGTTTAGAGAAGTGATTTCGGTGAATTGAAGAAAAATGCAGTGCTACAGCATAGAGAAACAGCCGCAACTTGTCTCCTAGTTACGAACACACTACACTACGGATTTGACCTGGTGTTTGCTAGTTACTAGTCACTGCAAAAGAACTCATGTTTGTGAGGAATAATTCAAATCTGCCTCAACTCAATAAGTATATTTTAAAATTATGAAAAACGCTTGTATTTTGCCACCATTTTGGATATCTCGTCGTGTGGAGGCCTCGCAATTATTTAAGAGCTTTATTTTTTAATTCGACGGACCTTAAGCCTAGCAGTCGACCAAACTTACATACATTAGTACAATTTTTAATTTTTGTATTGTATAGCGGCCATTATAAAAGCAAAATGGCTGCCATGTTGGTTTTGGATAGGTTTCAGGTCACCCCTTCCTAAAAGTTTATCGTGGGTGTTGACATGAAATACACCAGAGATGGTGTTATCGTCACAAAGTGCAGTTTTTATGCCATGAAAATCAACCCCCTCCAATGTTGGTCGCCACTCGCCATTTGGCGAATGAAAATCAGTAGTTGGCGACCTGAAATTTAGCCTTACTCGTCTAAATGGCGACTAGCAATAGAGAATGACACCCAAAGAGCAATATCTCGGGAACCGTACTAGTTAGAGACGAATGGTTTGCAGCGTTATGCGCAGATTTATAAGGGCTACGTAACTGCTTTATTTTCATTAATACTTCAGTTGAAGAGAATTTTAGAATTTCGTAAATGCATGAATTAGAAAAACCATGAATCGTGCAAGATGTCATTGGTATGACGTGGCGAGTAGAAATTGTGAAATGGCGAGTGCTTTGTAAGGTCTACTGGCCAAGTGGCGACTGCTACTGGCTTCACATTCGAGAGGGTTGATGAAAATCATTACCTGTTTTATATTTAGCAGTTCGCTCCCTTTTGGAGGCTCAATCCTTAGCGATGAAAAGTTGACCTTCTTGCCGGGCTTGCAGCTTACCTTTTTCGCGTATGCGCCAGCATCGGTATATAGGATACTCGCGCCGGAGCATTAGTCATCTGTCTTCCTAGGGCATCACGTCGAGTGGTTATCCTTTTTGGCTCTCCCGTTGTCTCCGGTCTCCTCTTCAGTGGCTGTCGCATCATGGCTGCAACGCACCCTTCGGCCCATGTGACCGTTAAAGGTACTCCTTCCTTCTGGAAATTTGGCAAGTGTCTTCTTCGCCCTTTGGACTACACAACTTTGTTCTGCCTTTTACGTCGGACCACGGTCTCACTTCGGTTCCCCGTCAGACTCCAGTCGCCGGGACCAAGGCCCGTTGTCTCCCTCGGATTTCGCAACCAGCGCCACCGCGCCTTTCCAGAACCCAGCGTTCGGCCTACAGCCGTGTGATGGACTGCATTTGCTGTCTGCCTACCCTCTTGAAGACACTGCTGTGTCCGCTACTGTTAGCCAGACAGCGCTTCTTTCACGAATTCGGATCATCTCTTCCGAAATCTGCAGAAGACCTACATATTTTTGTTACAAGGAATACAGACCCCCGCCCCTCTTCTTCTGGCCTTGCCGGCATTTCAACCTGCTTGGTTCGAAATTGGGGGGGGGGGTCCGTAATAGTCTCCACTAGGCCCCTCTCTATTGCCAGATCTCCAAGACTGCTCCCATCCAGCGGCATAAGAAGTGGCGGGCCAGTCCTCATCAGCTGTACCACTCTGGACCCCACCAAGCCTGGTCTATTTAGGACATACCGAATGTTGTTGTGATCACCATCTTTGCCCCAGTCCCCGATCGGTCCCCACTGTCTCCACCTGTCTTCTTTGGCCTCACCTACGACTTCACATCCTCTCATCTTACTGCGCTTACTCGTTCATCTTCGAGTGTTGCACCTTCTGTCCTTCCGGAAGTCTCTTCAGTCTTCTATGCCGCAGTCTCCGGTCCCAACGGCGCCTACCAAAAAAAGTCACCAACGTTCTCAACGTTGTGCAGAACTTCGGAAACAGGCTCGATCACTTCATTCGCCCAATCCCTCCTTGCCTTCATCTTCGGGTCCTTCCACTTCGGTCCCTCCCTTGCGGAAAAAGATCTCCATGTCACACGGTCACCGCGTCTCGCGGTCCCACCTGCTTATCTGGCTACTAGGACCACGGCCGCATCAACCCCAGGCATAATGTCCAAGAACATTTCTTGTTCAAGGTTCCATTTGTCTTCTAATGCTACATCTTCTGCACTTCCGGGTGTATCCCTCTGGCCCCACCGATTCCAACTATTCTGTCAGTACCATCGGTTCCATCAACAACTCCGTCCGGTCCCCTGTCCCAAGTACTCTCAGTCCACAGTCACCGACCTCTCAGGTGCTGGCCACGCCACTAGCTCCTTTGATGACGGGTTCCTCACCTACTATCCAAGTTTCGTCGCCAGCACTGACCTGCGCTCCTCGGTCCCACCAATCCAATTCAAGCTTCTGTTGTGACTAGGGATGTGCGATACTCGAAAAATTCGAGCCGAGTATGAAACTTGTACTCGAACTCCTTCCTTCCTCTGACCAGATTCAAGCTGCTCTCCTCCAGAATGTTCTTCTTTCGGCCCAAGATAGGCCTATGCAAATTTAAGTTAAACATGGATGGCCTCTCTACTTGTGATGGCTCGTAAATTCACTATCAACATCGCGCAATGCTATGCAGATCGTCTGGAACTTCTGGCACTTCGAGCAGAATCAGCTGATCTCCCGGTGTCACGCATGGCTCGCCACGAACAAAACAGAACTATTTGCTTTCAACAGGAAGTCAATTCCACCCTTGTCACAGAAATCAGTCGCCTAGAGGAACTCCTATGCCCCCCCCCCCCCCTTACAGGCGACGTCTTGACTTCAAACACGTTTCAACTAATGTCTCCGGTGGAACCGGTCCCTTCCACTTGGCATGCTGCTTACCATGTAGCCTTATGAAAATCACGTCGTACGAATCGGACACCCCTACCCTTGCCTCGGACCACTTTATCCAGCAGTCATACAAACAAGACTAGTTCTGCGAAACTGCTGCGGTCTCCTCGCTGTGCAACGACACTTCCTGCGACATCATCGGAATCCCCAACCCCCACCCCATTCAACCTGTGATTCCGTCTTCAACCGATCTCCCGTTCATTGTTCCCAACGGATCTTCGGCCACTGCCCCATGCTTCTTACCTGACACCAGACCCCTTCTCGAGGCTTGATTAGCAGCTTCCACCATGTTGAACCTTCCACACATATCAGCTTAGGGTGTGTGGCAGTTTGACACGGCTGCCACATTTGTTCCTGCATTTACCGGGCTGACTGCTTGTGCAGTCCCGTCATCCACGCTTCAGCCATGCGCGGAGTGTCAACATAGTGCGACCGGCGTGGCCCTCGGCCTTTCCTTAAGAATTCGATCATCTCTTCAGTATTAAAAAAAAATTTTCTCTGCCGTAACGTCAAGAAACTAGTCCCTCACCGCGTTCTACCCGTTGCGATCGGTCGCACCTTTCCACGACTTCTTATCGTCAAGTTGTTTTAGATTGCTGCACGGTCGCATATTTTACAGAATCCTGCATTACGAAGACCTCCTTATTTGTGCGCTTATTCCTTTCCGTCTTCCTTCATCACCATGAGGGAGAAAGACAGTCAACGACAAGTTCCATCCTCCTGTGGTCCTCTTCAGATCACGTTGCGATTCCTGTTCCTCCATCCTTTCAACAGACTCTTTTGTTTTTCCCATGGACTTCTACGATTAGCCATCTGCCAGCACACATACAACCATGTTGGGCATCGTCGTTTCCAGATCCATCCTTCAACTACCTACACACGGCTACCTCTCATTTTGCGATCTCATATGCATGCACCGCTGTTTCTCTTCCCTTGGTCCCCCAGAAGCTGTCACCTCAGACCCTCCTAGAACACACCATCTACAACCTCGTCTTAAACCCTCCCAGACGTCACCACCGAACGGGGTAATGTGTTTTTGACATTCCTATTTATGTACTAAACTCATTTCTCCGGACCCAGAATGCGACCGACCTGCAGTACTTCTACTCTAAAACCCTCCAGTCGCTGTCACCGGTCCCACCTTCTGCCACGAACTCGACATCTTGGGCCTTCCGGAACGGCATCCCGATCCTGGAAATCATGCAAGAACACGTCTGTCTTCATGTCACACTTTTTCAGGGATATGATCATCCATGCCAACGGACTGCAGAAACTGGGACCCGTCATCTCTCCCAGAAGTGTCGTTCTTCCCCAACAGGACTAAAAAGATGTCAAACAAACGGCCCTCTTCAGGGCCACCACATCAGGAAAGAGACATCCAACTTTAATAAAGAAAACTTCATGTAGTACTGAAGTCTGTGACTTCTGGGGGACCCAGCTCCTAACCCTAGCAGGATCGTAGAGTTCCTACTTTTCCTTATTTCCTACTTTTTTTTGTTTAATTCCTTATTTTCCTACTTTTTTCCTGTTTTCAGATGTACAGTTCCCTACTTTTTTTCAGCCATGCTTATTTTGTTTGTAAATTTAAGTGGAATTTAATCAAATAACGTATAATATTTGAGTTCAATATGTAAGGCAAGAACTTCATTGGCGTACTCGGTCCCTGCATAAATTGTTGGATAAGTGCTTAGCCTACTACTATGTTTCCACTGTTTAAATTTAGTAAGGCTGTACCGAACCGAACAAACCGAACATGGCCGAACAGAGGGTGTTCGGTTCGGTTCGGTGTTCGGTCTTTCAAACGCAAAATACCAAACCGAACATATTTTCACTTCTAATCGACGGATTTTGATGTTTGAATACACCATTTTGAAGGTTTTTTCGCCAGCTTTCCGTTGGTCCAAACCACAAGTTCCTAGCTCTAACGGTTCAGAAGTTATAAGGGAAAATGTAAAAGTAGTCGAGATTTTTTTAAAGTTTAAACAGTTTCAACAACCATGTGAAAATACCTACATTTGCTAAGAAACTTGTGCTTTGATGAATCTTTGTGAATTGAGTTCTTCTACATTTTAGTTTAAGATAGATTGGTTTAGTACATTTTTGTTCGGTTCGGAAGTGTTCGGTGTTCGGCTTATTTAAGGTTTGTTCGGTTTGGTTCGGTTCAAAAATTCTCGTTCGGTACAGCCTTAAAATTTAGTACTAACTGATTGTAATTTCGTTTCTCGATACAATGAATGAGCATTAAAACCCTTAAGTGTTCTTTATTGCGTCACCATGTGCGTTGAGCTTGCTGAGCCAGCTCCGATAGAATGGTTTCGTCACACATTTAGTTATTTCCAGTTTGTAGAGCATCGACAACGAGAAAATATTCGGAAAGTTAATGAGCTATAATTGCGTGCATCAGCTTTTCATGTACTGCTAATAAAATAAAAACGTGTCACTGCCATGGGGTACGTTATAGCGGACACTGCCGCTGCCCTTTTTTCCTTACATCATCGCGGGTCGAAATTTGTTATGCTGATCTTGGATCCTAACAACAAATATTTACAACGCGAAATTGTGACCGATTTTAACATTCTAATAAACCATATTAACCAGTAGCGCGCGCACAGACCACCGAGAGGGCAGGGGCACAGGGGCTAGTCATAAATTACGAATAGGCCGGCAGGACGCTAAATAGGTCTATTCGTATTTTGTGACGAGCCCCTGTGGGCACGGGCAACGTTGGTAAAAGGGCACGCGGAGGTATTTTTGCTTGTCAGTTTTTTTTATCCTTTTTTAAGCTTGTTTCTTTTTTACCATTTTATGCCCCTTTCCTGGCCCTCTTTTGCCCTTTCTAGGCCTCTGGGCCCTTTCTCTGGTTACAGCACCAGCGTTTATCGGGCCAGAAAACCAAAATACTACATTTTTTTTTTTTTTTGCAAAAAAGAGTAAAAAGGGAATTTTTTTCGAAAAGAGCAGGGGCAATGCCCCCCCCCCCTCCACGCCAGTGATTTTAACCAGCTCGAAACGAGCTTTCCTATGGCTTCGGCCCTACACATCAAGGCTATCTCAAACGACTTTGGAGTTCGGCTATTTAGCAAAAATTAAACATCAAATGTGAGATT
>JAHWFP010114238.1:0-34322 GCA_023313725.1 Lithobius niger
TTATTAGTATTCCTTGACCTTGAAAACATAGTATTAGACACCAAAATGATTATCCTGTCTGTTCAATAAGCGAAGATATGGCCGATATATGATTTTTCAGCCATCTTGGCCACCATCTTGAACATTTAAATTTGTCAAGGGTGACAAAGTGGCACCCTGCAGAATTTCATTAAGTATGCCTTGAAGAAACACAAAACACCATAAAACATTGGGCCAGGTTTTTGGCCCTGCTACCAGACTATTACCCTCTTTGCATTTTTCCCCATGTAAAACCCATAAGCAGGTTTTCCCTCTGAGGATTCTTACGATTGGAAAGCATGTACTTAATATTGAATTGGCAAGGATTTTGGCACCTACTTTAAAATTTTAGCAGAAGGTAGAACACACAGCTCCTAATTAAAAACTATTAGCTCATAATTTATAAAAATCCATTAAAAATTATTAGTGACTTGGAGGGAGCGAAGGTTTTGCGGACGGTTTTTCGAATTCGGCAGATTTGATGTTCAAAAGATGTTTCCCTCACTTGATCAGGAACTTATTATTGATTAAGTCTGTGCCAAACTCAGATCGACCCCCCCCCCCCTCCCCCCTCATGCTTCATGAAATGGGTTGGGATGAGAGCCTGTCTATACGCGAGCCGCCACTCGGATCATTTTTTAAACCACGTTTTTTATGTTTGATCAAACGTTTTTTGATCATGGAAATGGATGGAGTCCTGATGGGAAGCCCCCTATCCACGTACTTGTGTGATATTGTTCTAACTCAACAGACTGCAGGAAACTTCTTCAGCCGCAATTTTGTCTTTTTAAATATTCCAAACGCTACATTGATGACAGCCTTGCACTTATTCCTTCTGCTCTGTACTCACACGCATTGAAATTTCTAAACTGTCTTACCCCATCGCTCGCTTTTACCATGGAAACCGCAAAAAAAAAAAAAAAAAAAAAAAATCACGGAACCGTTCCTTGACATCATAGTAATCATTAATCCAAGCAACGGAACCGAATTCACACACTACAAAAAGCCAATGCAGTCGACTAGGACACTTAATTTTCGTTCATGCGTCGATTCCCACTACAAAGGTAATGCCATCATCAATGAAGTGAAACGCATTGTATCGAGTACTAGCAAAGAGGCTGAATTCAAATATACCTTACAGAATAGTAATAGTTACATACAGATGCAAACCTATTTACGTTGTCTTTTGGACTTATATGTCAGCCTGCCTGAGAGGGGAATCGAACCCAGGACCTTTGAAACCAAAGGCCAAGGTCCTACCGCTGAGCCAGACTGACACGGCCCTGGTTTCAAAGGTCGACTCCTGGGTTCGATTCTCCTCTCAGGCAGTCTGACATAGTCCAAAAGGCAACGTAAATAGGTTTGCATCTGTATTTAGTTATTTCTTGTGTGCCTTTGGCTTTCCCGTCTTTAAACCTTGAATAGTAATAGTAATAGTAAATAGTAATAGTAAATAGTAAAATATTTGACCAAAAATAAATTAGTCAGGAGAAGGAAGGGGTCAAGACCCACTAATACCCATCCTTGAATTTAAGAAAAAAACAAAAACACAGCCCGGAGAAGAGAGGAGGTTGGAAGAGGAGCTTCATATAGAAAGTTGGACATGTTCAGGCCTTTTTAGAAATTTGGTAAGTGCAACCGATGCAAGGTTTTGTCGAAAGGTGGCCACGTTCTTGCTAGTAACTAGTGTGTCAGATAGGGAGTTCCATACCCGAACGACTCTAACAGAAAAAAAAACGACTTCTGGACTCAGTAAGAAAGGTCGGACAAGCAAGCTTAAGTGAGCGGCCTCGGACAGAGCCGGACTGGCATCGAAGAACGGCAGATCAATGCCCACATGGCCAATTAGGATCCTGAATGTTAAGATGAGATCAAACTTCAACCTGCGGAGTTCCAGAGAGTCGAGGCCAAGAAGGGATAATCTTTTGGCGTATGAGATTTTCTCTGAGGCTCTTGGTAAAGCGGCGCTGAACGCGCTCAACCATATCAATGTCTTTTAGTAGGGAAGGAGACCAGACCGGAGTCGCATATTCAAGAAGAGGTCGAACGAACACCTTAAAGGTCCACAGCTTAATGTCCCTGTATCCGGAAATGAAACAACGATTTATGATAGCCAGACGACGGTATGCAGAGGCTGTCACAGTGGAGTGAAGGTTTAAGGTTGGTAGTAAACCAAACACCAAGATCACGAATGTCGGCAGTGCAAGGGAGGGGCTCGCCATTAATTGAGTATGCAATACAAGCGTTAGAATTACCAATACAGAATGCTTGGCATTTGGCATCAGACAGCGGCAATTTCCAAGCCAATGCCCAATCATGGATACAATCAGCAATGGAAAGTACTTGGAAAATGGTTCCCTATCGGCTACATTGACCAACTTATCGGTAAAGCGTTAAATCTGCAAAAATCACTCCCCGCCCCCTCCCAAAACCTATGTAAGTTTGCCTTACGTGCAGGGTATCTCAGAAATGTTAAAGAAAAAAACACGCAGCAAGTGATACCAGACCAGTGTCAGAAATTCATCAAAATCTGAACTGAAGCAGCTTACCATGCAAAACCAAAACAATAACAAAGCAGACGACGTTTTTGAACATGCGCAATACAGTGTTTATAGGATCCCGTGTGGAGAAGTCACATGCCCAGCCACTTATGTCGGTCAAAGTCTACAAAAATTAACGGAGAGAACTTCTTCACATAAAACAAATTTTTAAGTTACATGTAGAATCTAATTCACTTGTGCAGCAGTGCTTTGTCACAGGCACTTCACCTCGCAAACTTTCTACAGGGCACACCCCCGGACTAGCTAAAGTCCAAATTTTGTCTACAGAAAAAAATTCTAGAGCCAGAATTAACCTTGAATTCTCGGTTATTCTCACCCATCAGCTACCCGTACGTAATCACTTGCTACCAGACAGTAAGTATCTCAAAGAATATTACCCCCCTTATAAACACACTAAAGCTTAACAAGTATGCGAGTAAATCTCCGCCATAAATCTCTGCCCTGTTTTAAAGTGGATCTGGCCTGAAGTTCTCGTTGCTCTCAAAAGTTGCGTAAACCAGGTCTTTTATAATAATAAGACACTTATTGCCACAAGTAAGAGGCAATGCAAGAGGGAAGGATATCAGGTTAATACCACTGACTCCCTACCGCAAGAAATTAAAAAAAATAAGTTAGAGTTTCTACAATAAAAGCTAATACAATTTGAAAAAGCATAAGAAAAATACATAAAATTAAAACCGGTGAGATAGGGCACCCAAGTCACAACAGCCTGAACAAAAATCAAGGGCAGTGTTCCGGTCTCGACAGAAAAGCCTTAAGGTTAATCATTGTCTTAAACATGGTTACCGAGGAAGCCGAGACAATGCTGTCGCTAAGTGTGTTCCACACTGGCACCACCCTAAGAGAAAAAAAAGGACTTTCTACAGTTAAGTTTAAATTTAGGGGTCACAAGCTTGAGGCAATTGCCCCTGGTACGAATATAGGTGCTGAATTCAAATAGTGGTAGATCATGTGGCAGCAAGCAGTGGACAATCTTAAATGTCAGGATGAAGTCTGCTTTTAATCTTCTCATTTCGAGTGAGTCAAGCCCAAGTAACCCGAGGCGTTGGCAATAGGATAATTTATTCAAACCGGGTAGTGTCTTTGTAAAACGCCTATGAACAGACTCAATTTTGTCAAGCTTTTTCCAGCTTGGTTCGCCAAGAGGAAGGACTGGGTGTCGTGCTCTGCTTCATTTGTCCGCCTTTTGTGAAAGGAGACATTAGGGGTTTTTATAACTTGTGTTTTAGAATTTTTCAATTTTTGTGCTTTTAGGGTGTCACTTGTTGATGGGTTGACTCGGCATTACATTACCACGTATTTTTAATTTTAATTTTTAATTGAAAACCTGATGACGGAGGATGTTTTCTCCGAAACGTCGTGTGAACTTTTCTGTATGCACTTTAAAGGTTTCGTTTTTAATTAAACTTGGCTAAATGACATCGCTGGAAAGTGGTTGAAAACTGATAGTCTTATAAAGGAAATTTAGGACTCGTATGAGCCCTTAAAAACCTGAAAATGTCCTGGAAAGTAATAATGAAATTTCGTGCTTGGAAAAGTCCTTAAAAACCATTGAAATATTACACGTGTATCATCAGTAGGGTGGTAGGAACGGAAAGTCGGCGACTTACTTGACTGTAAAAACACTGAAATAATTGGCCCAAAAAGGAGTAGAGTGTGTAGCTTCACATTGTTCTTCCTTTGTTTCGCCATCAAATGTTTTGAAAGTTGGGCTATGGTTTTAATTGCATTTACGTGTATAATGGTTGGATACAGTAGTAAGGTTTCACGTGGACTAAACAGTACAGCAACACCGTAGCATCTGAAACCTTACAGGAAAGTTTATTTGTGTTCCTTTGCTGTTTTGACTGCGGGTCAGTTAAATCTTATACTTCATCAAACTATTTTCGGTTTTGTTTTCTAATTCCTGATACTTCGACATTATCAAATTTGTGTTCTGTACTTCTTGCAAACGCACCGAATTTCTCTCGCTTTGCTCCTTCAATGCAAGTCTTTCGTTTCTAAGTTGGTTTTTCTGCAGCTCTTTTTCAGAGGCGTTGACCTTTATTCGTATTATTACAGGGCGGCATGCCAAATGGGCAACAAACATTTGACCTCTAAAACGAGAGGGTGATGTCAAACCACTATACAAACTTATTCGTAACAAGTTGAAGCACGGGTGGTGTTTGATGCTCCTTTTAAAACATCGGGACGATTTGCTTTCTCGTGTGTTTGTTGAGAAAGGAGTGTATGCCGTCTGTCTTTTTGCACCCACTGGCTAGGAAACGCTGATTTTCGGTTGCTTCGCTCACTCAATCAGTGCCTCCCTTCATGTGTATTCCATGCTCGTACATAACATTAATCTTTCCACGGGAAATAAAGGGGGTACGCCTTTGTACACTTGGAAATACATAAATACGCCTTTGTACAGCAAATTATAAATCGTTTGCCCGCCGGCTTTGTCAATTTTGTTCAATATTTAACCGAGTTTTACTAATCCTTTAATTTTAAACATGTACAGCAACAGAACCTTTAACCCGCGGTTTAATGTTAAGTTGTGTATATGTGAAGCATTGTTTTATCCGTTAAAACTTATCCGTTAAAACTTACGTTTTCATTTTACGCGCACTGGCTACCACACGCTGATGACCCAGACCCAGACTCTGTTCACTTTCATACGAATATTTCTACCGTAAATAAGTACGCCTTTGTACAGGAAAGTCGAAACCTTTAGCCCGCTGAGTTTGTCATTTTTTTTTTTTTAATATTAACCGAGTTTCACCAATACTTGTATTTTAATTGTCTACAACGACTACCCGGGTGCAGACGGCGTCTTTCACATTGCAGACAATACGTCGGAGGAAAGGGAGGGAAGGGTTGGGGAGGGAAGGTGAAGAGGGCAGGATTCAAATATGAAAGACGTAGGGAGAAGTGATCGTGGGGAAACTTATGTATTTGTTCCAATATAGACACAAAACTCGCCTCCTTCCCCCCCCCCCCCCCCAAAAAAAAAAACGTGGCGTGGTGACGTGAGTTTAACACACTTTTCTTAAATGTTGTTGGTGGCTTCTGGCGGTGTTGACAACGACTGTGCTGCCATCCAGAGGTAGTGAAGATGTTTCTAAAGACATTGTTGTTGAGGAGTTTGAGAAGTTGGTTATTCGTGACTCCCCTGTTTGTGACACTACTGTGAGCATTGTTCGCTTCAAACTGAAGCCTTTCAAAACTATCTTGGATATTACGGAAACTTGTGAGATCAGGGGTGTCCCGGCTTTGGTCATTGTTCCTGAACGAGCTCCCTTGTGCCTTCGGTGTTCGTGGCGTGGGCACTTCCGCCGTGTGTGTCGCAGCATTCTGTGCCCTTCTTGTGGTGTGTACAGTGATCCAGGGTCACTGTGCAGCCATCTTCAAACTGACAGAGCCGAGGTTGCCCCTGAAGTTGCGCCAATGAGAATCCGCCAAGAAAACGAGAGGGTTTTTTTCCGTTGAGCCATGTGTGTTAGTTAACGAAAATGTTCCGGCCGTGAGTGGCCCTTCAGGGGTGTGTGTGCAACCAGTGGTGCTGCCTTCCAGCCATGACGACTCGCTGCACTCAAACCTGGCGCAGACTCCCATGCGGAGTGTGCCCCCTCAATCTGTTGCGGTATGCCATGATACGGGGGATAGTGTTAAAGTTCCATCGGATCATTCTTACGATATAAAGGGTCTCCCGCCCCCACCCAAAAAGACACGGGTTCGTAAGAGAAGCAGGAACAACGCATCAGATCAAGTTATGTTAGGAAGTGACAAAATGGTAGTAAGTGATGCGAATGTAAGTGTTGTAGCTGGTGATAGTGATGGCCACGATAATTGTGTTGGCAAATCAGAACAAGACGAGAGTGAGTGTGCTTCCATCCGTTGACGGTGATAATTGTGAGATTGAGGATTTTAATGATTTAAGTATTGGTTTCAGTGTTGAGGTAATGTCGAGTGGTGGGCTGAATGTAAGGTCGGGTGAAAGTGAGGGGGGAGGTATGGAGAATGGTTGAGCCTGGTCAGGAGCAGTTGATGTGTTGCCTTGTCTTTGATTTCAAATTTTAAATTTCAAATTTTCGACCTGCAATCACTGTTTTATCTATAATCTCGTGGAATGCCAGTGGTGTTAGTAATAAAATTGGTGAAGTTGAAAAATTGCTACAGTACGCGGATATTGTTGGCATTCAAGAAGCTAATGTAGCTACGACGTGTAGTGAGTGTTTGCAGCAAGTCGACTATGTCACTGTTGATGCCAGGGAGGGGGTTTTCATAAAGTGGAATGTACCGTTCTTGCTGTGGCCTGTTCCTGGCGATGTTCCTGGGTTAAATGTTTGTGCTGTGCGTGTTTGGATGTTGCGGCAGTGGGTGACCCTAGTATTGTCACAGTGTCTGTCACCGTTGATATGTGGACGTCCTGGTTGGCCCAGTTTCCTCCACCGCTCATACTCGCAAGTGACTTTAACGCCCATCACCTTAATTGGGGATCGACCCGCACTGACTCCATTTGGCGGAGGCTTACAGCTGCTATTGATATCTGCGGCCTAGAAGTGGTTCACGATGGTCCCCCAACCTTTACTAGGTGGCAAATTGGTTCTGTGTAAGAATCGGTCCTCGACCTATTCTTGTGCTCCCCAGGTCTGTCGGAACTGTTTCAGTTTGCAGTTTCCGACGACCTTAGGCCACTTCCCCATCATTTTGGCTGCTGGACGTCGCCTGTGGGACCACAGAGTGAGAAGGGTTGCCTTGCGTCAAGAGTTCCACAGGAGGCCGAGTGTTTCGAATGGTGCTTTTTACTGACTGGATTTCTGATAATTATAAACCTGGTACTTTCAGGCGACACGCGCCTTCTCTGTGTCGGGCTCGACCGTGGTGGTGGACTGAAAAGTGCACGGTTGCCATGCGAGAGCGTCGTGGAAGCGCCATCCATGTGATACCTTGTGGTATTCGTATCGGGTCATCTCCAAAGAGTCGACATGCTTGATTCGCTCTGAACGCGACTCGTTCCCTGCGAGAGTATGCTTTTTGGTTCAGAAGGCTCCGTCGCTTAGTAGGCATGGCGCACTATCCATAACCAAGTCCCAAGGGACACATTAAAGTGGGTGTACGATCAAGATGCTTCCAAGAAGACTGTGTTGAGAGGTGATGATATGGCTAATGCATTCAACACTCGTTTTGCGAGTGTTTATGCTCTTCCCAGTGGCAACCCTCCCCCAGGGTCAGTTGTATTACCGGTCTGTAGTCTGGGTGAGTCCCCTACTGATGTACCATGGGACGTTAGTGAGTGAAAAGCAGCTTTGGTGAAGTGCAAGGATGGCAGCGCCCCTGGCCTAGATGGCCTCAGGTACACGTTCCTTAAAACTCTCCCAGTAGCAGCAGAGCAGAGCTATCTCTGTTGTCCAACTTAAGGAAAGTTTTTGAGAGAATGATAGTACGTCGCTTGGTCTGGCACCTGAAGTACCAGACGTGTTTGGCTCCGGTTCAATTTGGCTACAGGGCTAATAGGACTGCCCAAGATGCAGTGATGTATCTTTTCTCTGGTATTTATGAGGCCTGGTCGCATGAACAGGTTGTTGTAGCTCTGTTTTTAGATATCAGGGCTGCGTATGACACAGTCAGTGTTGACTGGGTCCGCTACAGTCTCAGGAAGATGGGTGTTGGCCCGAAATTGGTCAGTGTAATCTCTGCTCTGCTTGGCAACAAATGGTTTGCGACCAAAGTTGATGGACACTGGTCCCATGAGGCTACCTCGGATAGAGGTCTGCCTCCGGGAGTCCCACTCTGTTTGAGTCCCACTCTGTTCGCTGTTGCTATTAACGATGTCATTCTGGAAATGGGCTTGTCATCAAATATTGTGTGCTATGCTGATGACATCGCCTTGTGGTTTGCAGGGGACGACGTTGCTGCCTGTTGTTAGTGTGCTCAGGATGCAATCAACATGGTTTCTGGTCGTCTGTCAGAAACGGGATTACTGTTGGCTCTGGCCAAGACTGAGCTGGTGGTTTTCTCTCGGTGGGCCATGAGATGTCGGACCATTGCATCCCTTGTGGTGGATGGTGCTGTTGTTCAGCAGTCCTCAGAGGTGAAGTATCTGGGTGTTAAGTTAGATGAGCGTTTGGAATGGACACTCCACACGAACTATCTCCTCAAGCAACTGAGTCGACTGAAGGGGTTACGAGAGGGGCTTTGGTATCTACCTATAGGTCTTCTGTTAGGTCAGTGAATGACTACCACCTGCCCTTTCGGCCCCATTCCAGCGTCACCTGCGCTCTCTGCAGATGGAGGTGAATATCTGTCTGCGCGAAATTACGGGATGTCTGGTTAGTACATCGATGCAAGCTCTGTGGGTAGAGAGCTGCGAGCCTCATCTGCATGTGCGGGGTCGTGAGTTTCTGGTGTCTCTTTGTGTCTGCAACATCGGTAGGAGTCAGCGGGTTCCCGTTGCCAGGATCCTCCAAGACTACTGTAGCCTAGGACCAGTGGCATGATCAGTTGATGGTTTGGAGCTTTGTGAGGTCTTTTGCGCTGCATCATTCGTGTCGCTCACTAGAGAGGGCGGGGTTGGTGTTACATCCCCTCCCTCTAAAGGTTATGACGGCATTTCGATTGGCGGTAGTCACCTCCAGCACGGTGTGCGATTTCTGCTGCTGTGGATGAAGCGTTGGATTTGCAGCTCACGGCTGTCGTTATATACACTGACTCGCAGGCAGCTATTGCGGTCCTGAGGAAAGCTGTGACTACTCTGAAGCTGTCGGATCCTTTGGTCTATTCTGTCTGTAAGAATCTGTGGGTGATGCAGAGCAGGGGTGTTCTGGCTCTCAAGTGGGTCAAGGGTCATGCTGAATCCCCTGGAAACGAACAGGCTGACATCTTGCATGCCAAGCGCTTGTTTTAGGGTCTGAACTCTTGCGTCCATTTTGGTCACCGAGATCGCGTCGCCTCGTGGTGGCGTCCCAGTTCTTCGATCTCTGGGAGGAGGAGTGGCATAATGCAGTGACAGGGTGTGGGCTATTCCAAGTTCAACTGACTTGTCTCAGGTCCTCAGCCCTGGATGCCTTTGCAAAGGCTGATGCCCAGATTTTGTCACGACTCCGCACTGGCCATACTCAACTACGCGCTCAACAGTTCCGCCTAGGGTGGGCTGAGTCCCCGATCTGCGACGTCTGCTGGACTGAATTCACACACGAACACTACCTTCTTGAGTGCAAGTGATTTACGCGGCAGCGGAACATACTTCCTCTTGGCGACCGTTCGCTGCCCTCGATACGGAGCCTTTTGTCCAGTGCTTCCGGTGATGCATTGCGAGGGGTTTTGCGTTTCGTCCGAGAGATGGGTGTGAGACGGTAGGCTCTTCAGGCTCTTCTGTTCCCCCATGTCCACCCCCCTACTTTTCTTTTCCTCCTTGCCCATCAGTTACAGTGTGGCTTGAAAAGTATATGTTTGTTGTGATTTTGATGTGGGCGCATGGCTTCGGCCCAGGCTCAATAAAATACAATACAATACAATACAGTCTGGGTCGGGTGGCCGTTTTACAACACTGCAACTCGTTTTTATTAATGTATATGTAGATAAGTATAATGCTTCCCCTTCACGTTTCCTCAAAGTATGGGTGAATTCATTAGCATTGTTAGCATTTGTTTGATCTTAAGCGACGCCTTGCGACTGGCGTTTGCTGATTGGCATTATTGCCTAATGACAACGTTCACTCTAAACAAGATTTGAGTTGAATTTAACTTGAATGTTAAGATAAGAGATAAGATATAATTTGTAAGATGGACAAGATTGTAGGCTAGATATATAATATTTATCTTAATATGTGTTATAATATTTATTTTCGTACTAAGTTCTCTTTATCAGACTGCTTCTAATGAAATTCGTAATTGTAGCTTTATTCTTAGGGTTACTGTTCAGAACTCTTGTCTCCACAGAACATTATTAGTATTAAATTTCTTATTGGTCACTATACTATTGCTTATTTGAAGAATTTGAATACCTGGAAGGACTTGTGTTTTTCATCAGAAAATAATATTGATTCAGTTGAGAGATAAAGATGAAAGGTCCCAACAACAACAACAACAACAGGAACATCAACAAATGAAAGTCATATTAAAATAGGTTCTTGTTAAACCTGAGCCTTGTTAGTTAATACCAACAGTTTATAAGCTTTACAAATTTTAAAATCGGTTCAAAGGTTCGATCTCTAGGTGAGAGCAAAAATACTCACACGAACAACCACAACAAGATTATTATGGTCACATTAAAATTACCTTCAAAGGCTCTGGGGCCTTCCTACATTTTAAACCATCAAAATATAAAAGTTGGTTCATTAGTTTGATCTCTAGGCCAGGGAGACCAAACAGTCCCAACAGTTACTCAACAACCACAAGAATTTCCCGGTGAGAGAAAAACCCAGCAAGAACAACAACAATAGTCACATTAAAGTAAATTACAAAAGACCCTGGGCCTTGTTAATACCTACCTACATTTTTAAGCCATGGAAATGTAAAATTGGTTCATTCGTTTGATCACTATGGGAGAGCAAAAAAAAAAGTTCCAACATCCCAGGTTGACGCAACAACAACATTTAACAATATTAAATAATACACAAAAATGAATTACTATTACGAAGCTGAAAGCTTCGAGTTGCCGTCTCTCAGTGCCTAGTGCCTAGAGCAATGTATAGGGCAAACTACAAGACTTTTAACCCAATGGATGAATGGAGTAGAATTTAAAATTACAACTTTTTTTGTGTAATTTATTGTGGTTAAGAAAACAATCCACTTTGAAGCAAGATGATGTGGCGTTAGTTACATCAACAGGTTAGTACAGATGGCTGTACACAGTCCAAAAAATTAATGAAACAGCTAATACAAACAATTTAGAGATTGTTTAATAACAGTGCCTTTAACAGAATTTCAAATTTGAATTGATTTTTCTCCCTATTGCCATTTAGAAATCCATTTTTTTTTATTTCACCAATTATATTTAAATTCCGAATTTCATTTGGTAGATTTTTTTAAACTTTGAAGTAGATCTTACATTTTTGCTCTTCATATTTGTCTTTAGCAATAATTTCTACGGTCGAGGTCAAGGGACCATCCGGTCGAGGGGCCGGCACCCATTATCTGGTGTAAAACTTTCTAAATTTTCTTCTCTTTGGCTCAGTCAATGGCCCCCTTGACCGGCATCACCGCAATTGCATGGAACATCTGAAAATCTGCTGGCCAATCAAGTAGGGGTGGGTGATGTAGGTAGGGAGTGATTGATGACTTGTGGGGCAACCTCCTTTTTGATGCTTGCTGCTAATTTTCCAACCTCCTTCGGTAATCCCAGTTTTGACTGTTCCTTTCCTTGCTCCAACCACAACCCTGCCTGCAAGTTGTCACTGGGCCAAATTTGGGAGGCCGCCTCGGTTACTCTGCTGTTTTCAGTTTGGGTTGACACGTTTCATCGCAGGGGCCTGGAACTGGACCCCTTCCTTTTCTCCTGATTGGCAGCCGCCTTTTTTCCAACCTGTCATTCTCTTTTATTATTTTCGTTTTTTACCTAATCTTGTTTTTCATCTCTTTTTCTGTTCGTGTTCTCCTTTGGGGCTATTTTTAACTGTTGACTGTCAAATCGGGAATGATTTCTAGTTAGTCCGTCAGGTCAGACAAAGGCTCGGGTCAGGTAGGCTCTTTGGGGTTTTTGCCTGAATATGCCAGCCAATCAGGTGCCTGGAATATGTAGGTTGTCATGCTTCTGCCCCAGGAAACTCAAGAATGCATCCAGTCCAACCATGATGTTTTTCCTCGAAGCGATCTTTGAGGGTCCATTGAAAATGAAATTACGGGGGTAACGCAAAAAATTAAGAGTTTTCCAGCCAGGCAGGGCTGTTCCACCTTTTCCTCTTTTCGAGCCTCAGATGAAGGGTGCAAGTTATTCCAAATATTTACTGAATGTTTGTACAATTCAGAAAATATGTTACAAACCGAAGTTTGACACAAGATTTGTTACATTGGGAAAACAATTTTTAGCGCTAATTTCTTCACAAATAGTTTCACTCATTCAGCCCCACCCCCCAGCCTTTTTGTGCGACCATAGTCTGAAAGTCTGGGTGGAACGGGTTCGCTCTGAATTTGTTGCATCCTACCCAGGTTTGGTGCAACACTTTCTGCCTGACTGTCAGCCACAGACTGTCCAGGCAGTAAATGAAATAGTTTGATCACAACGACGTTGATTGCTCTAGAATTACTTTTGAGTTTGTAAGTCCTCAAGCATGTACGTCAGTTTGCTCTTTTACTACAAATATTCAGTAGGGTCCTAACCATTGCTACCAAACGGGCGGTACATCCTCATGCAGCATTTATCAGGAAATGCGTTCAATGCAATAGGTCTACCACTTTGAAGGTGACAACCTTTCGCTTTTTCTCATGGTAGACTTTTTTGCGTTACTGTAAGTGTACCGATGAGCTTCGGGCCAAATCGTATGTCTCCGCAAAATCTCGAACGTCTTTGGTTTGTTCCTCAGTGAGGTATTGCCTCTTGTGACATGTACCAACACTGAGTTGCTTAAGTTCAACGCCCCAAGGAGGTGTTGGGTTAAGTCCAATGTTCAGTTTACTAGGACTGAACGTTGGACTTTCAGTCCAAGACAAGTGAATCGCAAACTGGAACTCTTGCAATCTGAAATTCCAGTGTCTAGGAGTCTCGATAAAACTGCGTAACAATTGCTTTAGCATCTTGTTACTACGATGCACAATACTATTTGGGCATGAAAGAGGATAGAATGCTCCACTCGGACCCCAAACTTAGCCCACATCGATTTCCGCTGTTTCCATATAAAGTGAGGGCCTTAATCTGAAATTGCAGATGAGAGGAAACTCCATCGCAATGCCACTTCTTTTAGACGCTTAGAAACATGTTTGGTTCAGGCCATCCTGAGTACAAACATTTCTGGCCATATACTCATCATGTCAACCACCACAAGTACCAATAGAAGCCACCACGGGCTGGTGTAACTGGGCCCACAAGATCTGCTTCCAAAGCCACTCAGCAGGTGTTATTGTCATGAGGAGCCCAGCGGGTCTTGGGGTGGACGATTTTGTCAGTTGACACACCTCACAGACCTTAACAAACTGCAACATCTTTCCTGAGGCCTATCCATCCAACTCGTTCTTGGAATATTTTACAGGATTTAAAAAAATATAAAATATCGTCCTATGGGTGTCAAATGAATGGTGGAAATTACGCGCATCCTCAAGCCTTTCAGAATGTACACCCTAAAATGCAAATTCCCAGCCACTGAGTCTTGTATGCCGTATGAGGCATAGAACTTGCCTAAGACATCAGCATGTAGACACTACTTCCCTAGATCGGGATGAGAGCCTGCATTTCCGGGTGATGCATCACTCTGCATGTTGCCTAAACCATCAACCTTGCACACTGACTAACAGTCAGTTTCTTGCGCCACATGAATTTCTTCCAAGAAAGCAAAGTCGTTGAGAATCTCTGATATATTTTTGGCTCCACCTCACCCTTTCGGGTATACCCTCGTACATACTAGAAAGATTGTCTGCTGCCTGGCTGGATGAGTCTTTTCCGTGCTTAATAGTATATAATTAGTCCAGGTCCTGCAACTTTAAAATCCACCTTGCCGGTCTGCCACTTGGTGAAGGTACATTTTTGATGTATGAAAGAGTGCGTGGTCGCACTCAATTGTAAAATGGGTGTGTTCAATAAACAGTTTGAATTTTCAAGCTGCAAACATCATGGCACCCATCTCAAGCTCTGAGACACCTTAATGAACCTCAGCACCAGACAGTCTACATCCTGCAAACGCGACTCGCAGTAAGCCTTTCCAGTCAGTGAACTGAGAAAGTATGGCACCGAATCTTGAATAGGATTCATCCGTCATCAGAACACAAGACTTACTGAGATAAGGCAAAGCCAAAGTGCAGTCAATTAAGCTGTCCTTTAGCTGATGTACAAACGTGGCATGTGTTTAACCCTACTTCCACTTTGCGTCTTTCTGTAGAAGATAGTAAAGGCACAAGGCCTTAATGTGGGGGGGGGGGGGGATTGAGGCTTAATGGCGCGTCGACAACTTGGTCATTAGCGCCAACCTCAATGTGAAGATCAGGAATGTCTAAGATCTATAGTAAACCGTCAGATGTCCGAACATCAGATGTTACAGATGTCCGGGTAATCTTGGATTACACTTACATTTTCTGCCGCAGGACATAATTCACGTGGTTAAATTAAATGACCGAGGTAGCTTATCTCTTGTACACAAAACTGCAATTTCTTCAATGACTGTGAGGTTAGCTAAGCCTAGCTTACCAAGCATTTCATCTAAGTTCCTTAGGTGACTGTCGAATGTGTCAAAAAGCACACAGATATCATCTCTGTACAATACACAAAGAATATAAAGAGAGTCCCTAGGGCCATGTCAAGAATCCTAGCAAAAGTTGCAGGAGCGTTGGTTAATCCATACGGCGTGAACCGAAACTGCCAGCCATTGAATCCTTTACTGTGACTTTGTTCAGTGGGGGAAAACCACAGCAAATTTTGTACCTCCAGTTCATGGTTTTTAGGAGTAAGAACCGGAACAGTTCCACAGGGAGAAGATACTGTTCCTATCACCTATTCCCTAATCCAAATGTCTGTCTGTTCATTCACAATGGCTTGAGCAGCAGAAGGTAGGGGGTACTGAGGCAAACAATAGGTTTTGTTCCCGGTTGTACTTCAAAGGTTTTGTTCCGAGTTGTACTTCAAAGGTTTTGTTCCCAGTTGTACAAGTGAGTTACACCTTTTCTTGTGCCTCTTCACCAGCCTACATAGCTTTTTTCTCTGTGCTTTTGTACAGTGGGCCTTGGCCACAATGGCCTCGATGGTGGCATCGTCTGCTTGACATTGAGCATCCTCCAATTCCACTCTTTTAGCTTGTTCAATAACTGTTTTCCCAAGTTTATCAAATGAAATAGTTTCTTCCTTTTTAACCTATTCTCCAGCCTCCTATCCAAATATCAGGCACTATACCAGTAGAGTGCATGAAATCTCTGACCAACAGATCATAACTTAATTGAGTATCTTCCACGATCAAGAACGTTTATTGTAACACACGTTTGTCATCAATGCATGTGTCCAGACCCCTTAGTTTTTCCCACCGCCAAAGCAAAAGTTATATTTGCAATGCGGTGCCTTTTGACACCTGGTGGGCATGAACTGTCCTGCTTGACAGTATTGAGTTCTACTGGCGAGCAGACGAATGTAGTACTGTCCGGACACTGTTATTCTTAACAATGGTTGGTTTCCTTTTCTTCCCTGGTTTTGCAACGCTCCAAAAAAGATGAACATTTGGGGCCAAAATTCTCTTAAGCTCTGCCTTAAACAAGCAAGCCCTTGCACGGTAACCCCAAGCTACTTTGTCACTAACCCTTCCTACTAGTTAGTGATCTTCATTGCATTTTTTTTTACATTTCGGCCACTGAGCTTCTTGGCCACATCCCCAGCAATTAACATCAGCGGGTTGATTCTACTTGCCCTTACGTAGTTGTGTGGTCTTATTGCTTTCAGCCGGACTTCTGAGTGTTTTCACTCGTTTGAAGGCACCATTTTATCAGTTAGATTTACCTCGTAACAATGTTTTCCTGCTCTGAATCCGCGAGGATCCATTGCTTCCATGCTGACTGAAGCTCCACCCGAGAGCAAGGTTCCCTGCCAAGTGTATGTGTGTGAGGTGCTGCTAATGTGCTGCACCTCAGCTGAACGGATTGCTTTCCCATTCGTCTGTGACTGGGGGGTTTTTCGAGCTTCCAGCTTGCACCACCCTCCATGCCAAACATGGTTCTGTAGACCCACATTTCCCAACCGGTGTGGCGTGCCTCCCTTGGGGGGGGGGGGCGCAGCCAGGGCCCCCACATCACAGTTAGGGGCCTAGGACTAACTACAGCAGCGGTCCCCCATCCCCCCAACTGAAATTGTAAAAACGTTACACTGTCTTATAATATTCGTCGGCCACAATTGTGCTCAACGGCCTGCTTACGTTTGAAGGCTTCCCTGCCTAACAAGCCGGCACCGTACTATAAGAGCCATTTACGCAACAAATCACCTTTCCATTCTCGCAGCTAGAATTTAATCGTGATGGAAAGGTGTCGTTGCCTTGATAACAACGCTAGCTCAGTGACAATAAGACAAAGAATTCCTCCTTACGGAACAATTTCCCAGTCACTTCTGAACTCACATTATTGACTGTTTTCGATGCGAGACGGCAGAGCTAAAATCGCCGCCATGTTGGAATTTCAGATGATTTTTAGCTTCTAATTGCGAGAATGCAAAGCCGAGTCTTAGCGTAAACGCGCCCTAAAGATCAGTGACAATTTCTTTTTATTTCTAACTATGCATAAGTTAAATTGTACGAGGAAGGTAACATTTTCATTTTTAAAAATCTACAGATTTTTTTGTCCAATCTACAGCCAATTTAGCCAAAATTCTATACATGTTTGTTCTCATGTGGTAACACTGCCGCATTGTAGTGAACAAATTATTATTATTTTTTTTGAGAGGAAGGGGGAACCATTGCTAGCTAGTCCCAATGGGGAGGAATACTGTAGAAAAGGTTGGGAACCACTGCTGTAGACTGATAGATCTTAGCTGAAAGCAATAAGAGGATTTAAAAAGAGTAAAGCCTACTAAAATTGCACAAATAAACACAATGGTCGCACAACATTTCGGGATTTAATTCATCCCGTTGTCAAGTGCAATTGCAGGTGAGAGGTCGGGATCTTGTTTTAGCTACTTGTTCTGGCCAGGTTGCTAAACATTCATCTTCATGTTTTTAATTTATTTTTTAACCTTGTAAATTATAGCGTTCCTTGACTTTGTCTAGTGTTTTTTCTACTTTTTATAGCACTTGACAACGGGATGAATTAAATCTCGAAAAGTTATGCGACAATTGTGTTTATTTGTGCAATTTTAGTACGCTTTACTCTTTTTAAATTCTATAGACTGAGCTGGCTCAGGAGGTGGACCATAGGCCCTCCGTGTGTAGAAAAATCTACTCACCTCCACTCCCATGGAATGTAACTCTTTCAAAGAGTGAAATTCCTTTCCCGAAAGATGTAGACAAAATTCTGGGTGGCAATTATGCAGAAGTCTTTCTATGTTTATGGTTTCACAACCCATTGGATCCAACTTCTTGTAATAATCATTAATGGCTCTTACATAGTGGGAAAATGGCTCTGAAGCATGCCGAGTTAACCTTTCGAACTGATGCCAACGCTCTTGCTCGAATTTTGTACTTTGAACTCAGTGCTGTATTCATGTTGAAAAACATTTCAACTCAGGAAAGGGCCTCAAAAATTCCACCACTATGCTTCTTCATTTTTGAGGGCGAAGGGAAAAATAACGTGTAGCAGATACCTTTCTGAGGAACCTAGCGCTGTGTCGTACTTCTGCAAAGAGCTAAGAAGTATGCTGGCAATTTCTTGTCCAAAAAAACCTTCAAAAGTTGGCTTATCAACTTTTGGTGGCTTTCGAATGAAATCTATAGTGTCCACTGATCCAGATAATTACCATTCTGGAGCCTCATAGCCTTCCATATGAGGCTCCTTGTCAATACTACGTTGCCTAGGCAACTGTTCATAGCATTGTCTGTTTCCATTGACAGTTGCACAATATTCTTGCTCCCATGGATCTCCATGCCATGTCGACATAGGAATCCGGCTGCTTTCGAATTCTGCCACATCGCTACACGCTAGCCGACCACCTTGATTGTTGACATCATGGTCAGAGCACTTGTGAGAATGTGTGGGTCTTGCTGGTCAACAAACTCCATGTTGTGTTGTCAAGCCCGGGTGCACTTCCCTGTCTCTATCCCGTGGATTGAACCTGGGTTGTGTGCAGTCGGTGCATTCACCCTGTTGGCCTTCGCAGCTTAACAATTTGCTCAAAAGCTCTGATAACAAGGTCCATGGGCAAGGTGCATCCTGCAGCTATTGCCCTGCAACCACGTAAACTTTTACTGGAGACTGGCCCAAGTCTCTAGTTTCGTCCTGCAAAACGGGAGGTAAGTCTCCAAATCGCGACCTAAATCGCGCCTTGGTGGTGGGTACATTGCCGATATCCATCATTTGCCTGATTATTAAAGAGCACGTTTCCTTCAGAATCGTAATAATCAAATCCTTCCTAACTTTCCATGTTAATCATCACGTGACTGCATCGAGTGTAGGCTGCTGCTGTCACGAGCGACCTTGAGTGTTACAATCCACCATTTAATGTTAATGGGGATTTAATTGCCTGCGAGCTGACCAAAGCAAACCTTTTAATGCAGGAATTTTCCAGGAATGGAATTGCTGACAACGGGAACAATATACGAATCCCAGCAACTTTAATTGACTCCCAACATTTTTGTACCGGGGAAGATCTGCACTTCAATGAATTAAACATCCTAGGTGTCTTAAATCACCTCAAAGCTAGTCATGCAGTCGGTCCGGATAAGCTATCAGCTTTTTTCTACAAACAAATTGCTGTTCATATTACATATCCTTTCAAAAAAATTTTCTCCTTGTCCTTTTCTACTGGCGTTCTGCCAAAGGACTGGCTTGAAGCGGATATTGTCCCTATTTTTAAGAAAGGGAATCCCTCAAACCCATTAAACTACCGACCTATTGCACTAACTACGGTGCCCTGTAAAGTCATGGAGACCATAATTAAATCAAGTATGTTAACCTTTACTGATCGCTTTAACATCATTCTCGATGACCAGTTTGGTTTCAGGTCGGGCAGATCAACTACCCATCAACTTTTGCTCGCTTTGGACAAGTGGTCAGAGTCCATGGACATTGGTGTTGGAACAGACGTCATTTTTTACGACTTTAAAAAGGCTTTTGAATCTGTGGTGCACACAAAGTTAATCTCCAAACTTTCGGCTATTGGGTTTAGAGATTATATTCTAAACTGGATTTCTGCTTTCCTCGTTAATCACACCCAACAAGTTAAACTTGGTGGGGTTAGTTCCGCCAAATGCAACGTTATTAGTGGAGTACCACAGGGTTCGGTTTTGGGCCCATTGTTGTTCGTCCTGTTTGTGAATGATCTTACTCCAAATTCTTCATCGGTATCCCAAGAGAAGTTTGCGGACGATTTAAAACAACATACACCAATCCTTTCTCCTATTGATAATCTGAACCTTCAGGATGCCGTAACATATGTCTCAAATTGGGCAACTGACTGGCAACTTCCATTATCCGTTGACAAATGTCATCGATTCACTGTGGGCACAAATGGGCCTCAATTTGACTATTATCTGTATGACAAGAAGTTGAATTCTGTTGAACTTGTCAAAGATTTAGGAATCTGGTTCCATTCCTCATTAAAGCCTTCTATCCACTGTGATAAAATTAGTGCCCAAGCCCACCGTCGTGCAGCGATTGTGCGTCGCTGCTTCTCCTCTGGAGATCACTCGATTATGGCCTGGGCATTCAAGGTCTACGTGCGACCACTTGTTGAATACGCAAGCCAGGTATGGTCACCAAACCAGCTTTCGGATATTGACCGAGTGGAATCAGTTCAGCGCCGCTACACTAAGTCTATCCCAGGACTACATAATAAACCATATTGTGGACGGCTTCGGATGTTGGGTCTGGAAACTCTTGAGTTGCGCCGTTTAAGGGCTGATCTTGCCCTGGTGTACCTCATTTTGAATGATGTGCCAGCGGCTTGTTTACCTTTTTTTGAATTGGTTGGAAACACAAAAACCCGTGGCCACTCTCTTAAACTGAAGCTACCACCTTTCCGTCTTGATTGTAGGAAGTTTTTTTTCTCGGTCCGGGTTGCACCAGTTTGGAATGCACTGACGGAAGACATTGTCTCGGCTAGCTCGGTACAGACTTTCAAGCGTAAACTTAATGATTTTAATCTGCAACCCTTTTTATCCCGTCCATTTTAATCGTTTTTTTTTCACCTGCCCTTGTTACTCTTTTAATGTGTCAATGATCAGTTGTTCCACAACTTTGTTTAAAATGTGGTTGGGTATCAGTGGCAATGAATGTTGCCCTTCCCATCCACCCTGGTTCCTAGAGATGAACAGGAAACTATTATTATTATTATTATTATTATTATTATTATTATTATTATTATTATTATTATTAATCATTGTCATCAGGCAGTTCATTGCGCTTCAACCTTTGACATTGAAAAATTCATTTTTGCGGTTTACAGTTAGGACTCATGTCACAAGGCTTTACTGTTCATTTTTGCGGTTTACAGTTAGGACTCATGTCACAAGGTTTTACTGTTTCACTGGGGCTCCTAGTTACGTTTCATTTGGCAGGAAAATCTATGCTGCAAGCTAATTAAAACTACTTACAAGTGACTTAAGGCATGCCATCGGACAAACGTCCTGGAGTCTCACGTTCTAACTTACTCGCAAACTACCAAACAGTACAGATTTACACACCTTCCCGAAATCAAAAAAAAATCCAAGCTTCGCGATTTATTCCAGGTAAAAGCGAACAATATATCGTTCCTTCGTATTTTATGCATTCATACCCAGTGGTGCCAACTAGACAGATGCAGAAAGACTTAGCTTAGAAACAACTTAATCAGCCGCTATAGCCATAACCCTGGTTTCTAGTCGAGACTTGGACTAAGGAAATGATGGACAAGAACGACTTACACTAACTTAACCAAAATTTCACTAACTCCCTATTGCACCATGTAACTAAAATGGCACAAAACGTTTTCTTTATTACGATTGTTGTCCGAATTCATCCGAACTTTCGAAATAAAGGGTTAAAATTGGGCGGCCTATTTTCAAAGAACAGTGTTTCACGGGTCCCAGCTAAATTATTTTTGCAACGTGTTGTCTGCTAAACCTTACATGCTAGCCTAACTTAACAGACTTATGCTTAGCTTCAATTCAATATACACAATGAGCTTACACGGTAAGCTTCGGTACAACTAAAATTACCCAACATTTGCACACGTTGTAAAATAATGAAGCTCTTGCTATATTCTTTTTGTTCGAAGAGGCACTTGACAAAAGCCCTGCTTTTCTCCCTCAGAAATAGCAGAACCGCAAAAACGTACACTGAACGGGAAAACAATAGCGATCGCGCAATTTCGTTTGTCACGTGCGTCAAGAAAAAAATTGCCTGACGCAAGTTCAAATTTCGGACAGGCATTCCAAAAATAGGTGTAATACCAAATAATGAGTGGGTGCATACCAAATTAAACCTTACCGTTCACAGTCAGCAATCTCTCCTTGGCCGTCGTCTAGTGAACGATGTTCAGTGTACGCCTCTTTGGTACGGGCTAACCACGCCGTATGGCGGGGGTTTAGTTCACACTGGGGCTCGAACATAGGAGAATGACGTCTCACCTGGAGTGCTGGTTTCAATCTGGCCTAGAGCGCAAACACCAATTACTTATACAGCATACATACCGCATACCCGTGTCATGGGTCAAGAGTCAGTCATGCTAGCCCGTGATCTGGCTCTGCACCACTGGATATCAGCCAGGTAATCTTGTGCGTGCATGGAATTACACACTAGATGCATCATTACCAACTATGTGGATAGCTATAAAGAAAATCGTTCTGATAAATGTGTGTACAGTAGTACACGCAGCACTGAACCCATGACTATACGATATAGGTATTCCCGCTGAAGAAAAAAATATTCACGATCGCTTCTACACTCTCATTATTGATGGTTTCTTTACAAGTTGGCAGAGTCAAAATCGTCGGCATGATCAAGAAACTTTGGGAATGACATAATTTTAAAAGAGTAAGAAATAGCTTTTTGAAAATAAAATATTATAAATAAATAAATAAATAAATAAATTGGTTCACCACATTATTGTGTGGTAGGATGACGGAAGGGCGGGGAGCCACTAACACCGTTCCTGGGATAAGGGTGGGGGAGGGGGTGGCAGGCTGGATCATTCACCTCCTAACTGTCTACCGGCCGTTTTAGGAACACATTTAGCCTTTCCCTTGTGAGAAACCTGCGAAAAGCAAAAACAGTCGGAGCATTTACAGTCGGAGCATTTACAGTCTCCGTCCTGAGTGAATTGTTAAAAGTGACTGCGCAGACCTTCGGAATCGGTATGGCAGCATTCTGCAAGCACTGGAAATTGGGGTTAGGGTTATGAAGTTCTAGTTAAAAATGGTCGAAATTGTCTTATTGGCAGTGAACATCTTGTTTGGGGTGTAGTGACTTGTGCAGCATGACCAATAGTAATCGCTACACAGGTGGACAGAATGAAAGGGGTGGGGTGGTGGGGGAATATAGGAAATACTGAAATTCGGGCGGAAAGCTAAGAATCCAAGCAGGAGATAACCTAAGTAGCAAATTTCTTTAAAGACAAGATTAAATAACGAGTTAGAACCAGATGTGGTTCAGTTTTAAGTGTAATGGTGGTTTATTCCAGCCTGCCTGAATGGCGGGGACTGGACGACTAAGGCTTACATGAAAGGTTGACTGTTGGGGTTAAATTAAAATTGGTAAGGCTTAAATAGGTTTGGTAAATTCTAATAAGTTTCTATAAATTATTACTGACTTTTAAATACGGACTGCCGAAATTGTCCGACATTGGCTGAAATTGTCCTAATGGGTGAGGACATCTTCTTTGGGTGGAAGGAAGGATGGGAACGAAAGTCACGTGGGATTACGGAACAAATGGTTTTTCATCAAATTTGCAATACTATACATTGTTCCATACATCTTTGCAATATGTTTTGCAGACTTTGTTAGGGAATCGCCCGTTCAGGGGTGAGCCAGCCTTCTCTCAACTTCCCCACGTTACTTCTTGTTCCACTCGGTACTCTCTCACGAAGCAGTCTCTCAAGTTGATTTCTCTGTCTCTAGTTTGAGAGGTGTGGAGTGCTTTGAAGTTCTAGTGCTCAGTTCTACTGTTGTTGTATTTTCTGTACTTGGGCACGTGGCAAAAGGCCAAAGCCTTCAGAAATAAAATTCAAATTCAAATTCAATATGTTTTGCAACATGTTTCATTGTTTCAACATGTTACATTGTTTCAATAATGATCAGCATCCTTCAGCTAAACTTAATGGTAGGTCTTGACGTGTAGGACGCAGGATCATTGTTCAAAGAAGTAACTGCTTGATGGTTCGTTGGTTTCTGTGGTTTCTGTGGTTTCTGTGATTTCTGTAGTGTGGTGATTTGCGAGTTGTAGTTGAGAGTTTATTCTTTAATTGGGAGCGCATGGCTTCAGGCCTCGGCACCCGGTAATAAAATTCAATTCGATACTTGGTGGATTTGTTTTAGTGTTAATGCGTGGTTGTTCTGGGGCTGGTTGTCAATGTGTAGGGATAGATCTGAGATATGCTAAGTCTCTCGTCAGTTAACTCTGGACGACCATTCATTACTTCCCAAAGAGCCTTGCTATCCGGATCTGTTTTTCAGTTTGTCTTCCGTCCAAAGAACAAAAGATTATATATTATATTATTCAGCAACAATTGTGTTGTAAAATTCCTTTATTGTAGCCATGAACTCACCATGTCTACAACAATGTATAGCATAGCACCCTCTTTAACAATGCCTTGGCATCCCCACTACAAAACTGCCATTCCATTCCCAGCTGTCAAACCAGTAAGTTACTTTCGAAATTGATAATTGGAAATTCTTCCTCCCCTTTTCCTCCACTAGTCCCAATTTCAGTCATCATGCCCCCAAAACATCACTTGTATTCATCCCTATCTCATTAGTTGCTTTGTAGCAGATTAAGCAGGCGAGTCTCTTTACCATCTAAATCCTGAACAATAAACATCAAAGCCCTAACACTACTTTGCAATTCTTTCATAAGTAATAATTCCGCCAGTAATCCAGCCCTTGACGCTATAAATGTTAACCAGAGATCCGAAATCAATCAATTGATCAATCAATCAATCGCTGATGTCACGACATTGGGTGAACCGGTTGGCGAGGTCATGGAAATTGTCGGTGTCTTGTAAATATCGAGTCCAAAGTTGGCAAATTGAAAAGAAGTCTCTGCAGGTGGCAGGGAGGATGGGAATGAAAACAGAAACTGGTAGAAGAGCAAGCCGGAAATCAACAAGCCTGCACGTGAAGTCCACAATATTGGTTCGCATGCTAAATTTGATATGTGAAATACGACTGTATTGTATTGTTTCAATAATGGTATGCATGTAATTATTGAATTGTAATGTTAAATAAAACCGTCAATAAAATCTGAATCTGAGTCCTGGGCTTAGCCACCGCTTGACTTACCCACAAGAAAACCCAAAGGAAACCAGCTATATATCCCTTAGTCCCGGGCCCCTCTCCCGGGTTTCGGCACCAAAATGACCGAAAATATCTAGCCGGGGAGACAAATTAGACTGACCAAAGATACGTTAAGTTTCCTGAGGTATTGTTGGAAAGCAGTGCAGATGACGACAGTGCTTGTTAAAGCGAAACCAAACTGGTTGCTGTCGTCGTGAGTGGATGGTGGTCTGGTTGTTAGGTTAAATAGGTTAGGTTAGTTTGGAGTATTGAACGATAAGTGTATTAGGCTTTTAGGCTCATTAAAACTTCAACTTCAACTGGTTGCTAGCGGCTGCTACGCGAAGCGGAATGGTGTGCCAAAGACGACAAAATCGGCCGATGAATGAAAAACCAGCCACTTGATTGCAGCAATTTGGATCTTGCAGGCACGCAGCAACGTGTCAAATTTTCTGGTTAGGGATTAGAGTCTTGATGCGTCAAAATTCCAAAATCAGCAATCGAAACTAACTTCACTACGAGATTTGGAGCTGCTCGTGAGCTAAGGCGAACATACAACGCAGAAGGCATAGTTGTCTTCTGTGTGTATGTAGCAAATCCAGCCCTTTCTTCAGCAACCCATATGCGTTGGGGAGATTGAGGTTTAATGGCGCGTCGACAGCTAGGTCATTAGCGCCAACCTCAATCACAGTGCAGTGGATCCAGATGTGGACTAGTCGGCACCATTCGAAACCAATAGCCAACTAACAATCAACGTCAATTAAAAATGACGTCATGTAACATTCGCGATCCAAAAAATCGACATACGGAATATTATCTTTTTAGTTACCTAACTATCTTTCTGACTCGAATAAAATATTATTTATATTTTTTGAGTTACGCTAATCAGTGAGTGGGTCGAACGCTTGCACCGTCTCGCACCTACATCGTCATAAACCTGTCACGCCCATTAGAGTTCAGTGAAGTAATGTTACGGAGGCCGGAAGGGGGGGATGGATTGTCCAACAATCCCCGTTCCATTAGCGAAATTATTTTTAAACTCCTGTTATCACACTGTAATAGCTATAAGCATCTTACAATTCGTAAGATGCATCAAAAATTCAGTTGTTTTGTTTGATGAGCCTCCTGAAAATCGTAAAACCATCTTAATTCAAGAAGGAATGGATCTGTCCTTTGAAGATGATTTAAGATACCTCCAGTTTAAGATGCGTTTTAATTTCAGACCTGTTTCATTTAAGATGCCATTAGACGTAAGATTTATCTTATTATCAGATGGAAAACACGCAAAATAAATAGTTAAGATGTTTAGCTGTTTAAGACGCCATATACTTTTAGTTGCTAAATTCACACAGTGTAAGATTGCAGCAATTTCAAACGTCCGCGCAGTAAGACGGTTTATTTTTAAGTTAGAAAAAGAGTGAAAGTTGCAAAATCGTAAGATAAAGTATGGTGACTGGCAGAGACGGCAACATTTTAAGATGACAACCTACCTTCAGCTACAAAACAAGCAAAATTACTAATATTTTAAAATGGGCAATTTATTTCAAGCTGTGTAACAAGCAAAGGTGCCATCGGTTTTAAGACCGACGGCAACTTTTGTGAAATCGGAAACGAATTGAAGTTGCCAACATTTGTGAGGTGGCAGTTCGCCGAGTTGAAAAATACATAAGTTGCAGCTGTGTCTTAGACGTGTAAATTGTTTTTGGTCGACACGCCAAAAAGCTACCACAACTTTTGTGGCTACTTTTTCCACAGCTATACCACGGAACTGGTATGAGCACTAATGTAAAAGTGGGAACTGAGCCAGTATAGCACAGGCGAAAACGGTAACAAAATACTTATATTTCGGTGTCAATAATACATAGCAGGCGACACCATCTTAAGAGAAGCGAGTAATAAAAAAGACTAAAAACACCTTACGTTACGAATAAGTGGACGTCCACTATACTGACGCCGTTGGTGAACAGGTGGTTCTAAAACATTAAAATATGGTGTAAAAGAAGGCTGAAAACGTCAATTTTTTTTTTTTGGCAGTGTGCTCCCGAATGTGAACTGATTTTTGTCCATTTGAAATGTTTTCCGTTGGGCTTATAACGAATGTGAACTGAATTTGCCCCATTTAAAAAGTTTTCCTTTAGGCTTATAACGAATGTGAACTGAATTTTCCCCATTTGAAATGTTTTCCGTTAGGCTTATAACGAATGTGAACTGAATTTTCCCCATTTGAAATGTTTTCCGTTAGGCTTATAACGAATGTGAATTGAATTTTCCCCATTTGAAATGTTTTTCGTTGGGCTTATAACGAATGTGAACTGATTTTTACCCATTTGAAATGTTTTCCGTTGGGCTTATAACGAATGTGAACTGATTTTTGCAAATTTGAAATGTTTTCCGTTGGGCTTATAACGAATGTGAATTGAATTTTCCCCATTTGAAATATTTTCCTACCACACGGAAAGCCACTGAAAAAAAAAATGACGTTTTTAGCCTCCTTTAGACGATATTTTAATGTTTTAGAACCATCTGTTCACCAACGACGCTAGCAAGGTGGGCTCCCGCTTACTCGTAATGTAAGGTGTTTTAAGTCTTTTAATTACTCGCCTCTCTGAAGATGGTGTCGCCTGCTACGTATTACTGACACCGAAATATAAGTATTTTATTACCGTGTTCGCCTGTGCTACTGGTTCAGTTCCCACCTCTTCCACAGCTATACGTGGACGACTGAAGAAAGTCCAAAGACGGATTTTCGGTTTCTAAACGCGTTTATAATGTCCCTTTTAACGCCGCACTTCCCCTTCCCACGCATACACCTCCCAACGACGCACGTATATCACTATTTCAGACAGTCCTTAATGGCACGCATCGAAATTCATTTTCGCACGCATCCCGCTCACCTCCCCACACTGCCACAACGTTAACGGTAATAATCCTCCTCCTCACACAACAATAAAAAATATATAGTGTATATGTATCTACTATATGTATTTATTAATTACATGCAGTAAAGCCTGACGAGTGAAGTAATTCCTGTCAAATCCTGTCACTCAGACAGTTTGTGCCTGAAGGTAGTGGCGCGGCAAAAGCTGTCCGTCTGTCCGTCGTGTATGTCTGTCTGTCTGTCCGACCAGCCATCCATCTTTGTCAGCCTCTGATTAGGCCCCGCCGATATCGAGATCTGCATATTAAGGAGGAGCGCACCGAATAATTGTCCACTTATTGGCCAGGGCCGCCAAGGGTGCCAAGCCTTTCGCTGCGTGTGGCAAATGTCCATTCCTGATTCATTATTCGCGCCACTGCTTTCCCCTCCCCCCTACCCCCACCTCCCCTACCCCCACCTCCCCTCATTCAATGAACTTGGCCCTGTAACGCACCAGCGGCCGGCGCAACCCTTGCAATAATCAGTCCTCACTGCAGAGGTCAAACCATCGTTATTTGAACAACGTGCAGCATCAGTGATGAAGTTAGCTGCCAGGTCCAGCCCAGTAAAGAGAGTTGAGCGGGGTGTTGACATTGTTTATTTGGGAGCACGGAAGGGGGGGAGGGGGCGTCAATTGACATAACGATGCCTGTTATGCTTGAGTGGGCAATGGCGACATTCGTCTAATATAAGCCTTGTACCAAACGAGATCTAGGAAGCAAGGATTATTTTGTTTATGGATGAAAGGGCTGAGCGCTTCAAAGAAGAACGGATACAAGTGTAGACAAGAAGGGACAAGATGGGATGTGAGCTGTGAATGGCTGCTGTCGTTTACGACATCACAGGCGCCGCCCTTACTTGTGAACTAAATAAACACAAATCACTGTAAATAATATTAAGGAAAATTGGAACTAAGCCATCAGCGAAAATTACACACTAGAAATAACGTCTAGTGCAGTAAGCCACCTTTATGCACTTAGGACCTTAATAACGGGTTCAGTGAGTTATCTTTATGCCAGTGGAGGATGTGGCCATATAGCGGTTAAGGCGCTATGCAAGTGATCTTCGGGCGAACTGGGTAGGCGGTTCGATTCCGGGTCATGCCACTCCAACGAAACGTAAGTGCATAAATGTGTCTTACTGACCTACGTTATTTCTAGCGTGTAATTTTTCGCTGGTGGCTTATTTCCAATTGTCCTTACTGAACAACGGGCATTTTCATCCAGAATGGGCATTTTCACGCACTCACCGAACAATTCGCCGACCGGATACACAAAAAACGACCGTGCATCCACAAAACGTTACGTCACGCTGACCTTTGGTGGAAGCGGTCGGTTTTTGTGTATTTGGGTTTGTGTAAAAGGTGAATTGTTCGGTGAGTGTATGAAAAATATGCCCATTCTGTATAAAGGATGCCTGCTGTTCAGTAACGACAGCGTCTGTGACATCATAAATGACGACAGCCATTCACAGCGCACATCGCATCTTAGCCCTTCTTGTCTAAATGATATGTATCCGTTCTTTTATGTAGGGAGTCGATGCATGTAACGGTGGAATTATGATGCACTTTCATGATGATCAGTGATGTTCACCATCTGTTTCCCAAGGTGCTCACCAGTCATGCTTGCACTCTCATGACCCGATACTAAGCAGTTTTAATGTAGGTACCAGCCAATACATACATTTATTTCTTATACATGAACGACTTGTTACCTCGTTTCCCCTTATTGGGGAACATCTGTGTGACGATCCCCAATTTTCTATCAATGCTGTCACAATAATCCTAGCGAAGAACAACTAAAGGTCCGCCATCGTTAGTCGGCAGATGGGGAAACCGGGCCTTGCTGGTTGATGAGTACGATGCTTCAGCGGTTACGTCTCACTGACGTATCGGTAAATTCACTGAGTGTTTACGAACTACTCTGATGTGGTGGGGCTTCAGCGCTGAGTTGTTCGATGAGTTTGTGGAAGTGCCCAACAACCATTTCCCTAAACTCACAGGAAAGCTCACCGTGGACACTGCAGCTCAAAAAAAGTAGTCGTTCCTAAATTCACGGTGGATTTTGCGATCCCTCATCATGCCAACGCCAGTGAAGCAGCGGGCTCGCTAACTCTTCAGCGCAGTGTTTAGGCTAAATCCAGCGAATATAGATGGCGGACATGCAGTTGTTCCACGCTAGGATTAATCATTACGTCAACATAACTAACGAATGGTGGAGACTGTCTTCGCACAGAGTGTTCGTACCAGGTTAGGGTATCCAGGTAGTGCCACTTTTTCTCCGACAATGGTAAACATTCGGATGAAACTGTACCTGCTTTCAACGATTTACTGCCAGAGGATGCTGCCATCAAGTAACTGGAAGTGCAAAGCATCATGGGGATGAAAACTATTTAGCGTCCCTAAAACAAACTGATCACGTTAAGAATAGAAAATTAATCGCTTAAAATATCGTATGTCAGGTTAGGAGATTAAAATAATTTTAAGAAAGATCAGAACTGGCTGAGCAAGTTTTATATTTCTTAAACTCAACATTCAATTGTAAGACGGGTTGTCGTTACGAGCGGAGCTAAGTATAACACCTGAGTTTTGTGTTCCGAGAAGCATGTTGAATGGTCATTCGGGTTGAAACTTCTTCCATGGTTCACGCTTACTGTAACGAACTATATATATATATATGGTTTGAATCGAATACAGAATAAGTTTTTCAACTTCGGATGTTGCCCACTCACGAGTATTTCGTCAATTTCCGTAGGTATTGTCGCTATTACCAATGATGCCACCATTTTTTATTTCAAGTTTTTGCCTCCTACGAACTCCTGACGTGTGCTGCCTTCTGATGACAGCAGGTTTTATTATATAAGATGCCAGGCTCTACTACAGTTCGGGTGGATCTTGGATGAAAAACAGCATAAGAGACTGGGTTGGACACTATGGCCGCCGAAAGCGCCGCTCATGCTGTTTGATTTGTGTCGTTGCCGCATTTTGTCAACCGAGGACGACATCCTCCGTACAAAAATGCTACCCTCGTTGGAACACTTTCTGGATAAACGAATATGTCACTATTTACTGAAGAGCTATGTGCAGTCGAGAGATTTTTTAGTATGGTAGAAAAAATACGGAAATTTATTTATTTGTATGTGTAATCTATTTTCAAGGTGATTAGTGGGAATAAGTTAGTGAATTAACAAGGTTTTTTTGTCAGTTGCTGCTATTTGGCATTAGAGGGCGAGACTCTCTGTACAAAATTCCACTGTTGCTATTTGCTTAGCCAATTCCCGAACAGACCTTGAAGAAATGAAATGGTGGAGGCCATTTTTATCTAGCCCCCCTAATATTGTTGTAGGTCGTGCCGGATCGTTTACTAGCCATAAACATGTTTTCAGAAAAGCGTCACTACCTGCTAATCTACCCTGGTCCCCACTAAGTTTAAAAGAATGTAACCAGCCCCTCGACCGTAGTAATAAACGTATTTGTTGGGTGGTATTCAACTTAAAACTGCCTAGCAATGCTTTTGAGGATGCAACTGGCACTGGCCGCCATTTTGCTCATCCATGCATCGAGGTTTGCGGCGTGCTATGGTAAACTGCGTTTACCGGACAAGCAGGTTCATGATTTAAGGCGCAGCAAGCACCGATATTTCCACTTTGAGATTATGGGATGGCAACCGCCATAATGATATTCATGGAGTGCAAAATGTTGGAGATACTCAAGTCCGACGAGTAGGGTTAAACACACGTAGCTACAGTTAAATAAACTGTGATACTCATTGCAAAATTTATCCTAGCACAGACAAAAGTTGGAACTAATTTTCCAATAGTTGTTTGATTTTATAAATTGATGTTCGCATCGTTTCTAAGATACACAGCGTTTTCACATTTGTGGCAACCTGCCCAATATATGCATTGCCTTAGTCGCATATTTACTACAGAAATGATGAATAATGGGATGTGTACCTCACGAATCTCATTCAGGCGAGAGCAGAGGCGAGAATGAGGTGCAACAGACGTCGTCATATTTCTTCTATTTTCAAAATTGTGGTTTTAATCTGAAATTGCTGTCATGCTCTTTATAGGGGGTTACAATAACTTTGTGAATAAAATAAATAAATATATTGCAGGATTGGTCTCTGACGAATCTCATTCAGACGAGAACTGGAAGTTGGCTTGGGCCATGTTGCCGTTATTGATGTCAGTCAAGCGCCGGAAGGAATGCTGCTTGTGAAGGTTTGGAATGCATTATTTCTAGTACAGTTGTGACTCCCAGGTGGAAGGGGTTTAGCAAGACAAAAGTATGGTGTGCGATTAACGTCAAACGTAAACGGGACATACGTAATGTGCAATGTGTAATAATGACGTTGACTTTGCGCCATACTGAGGTTTCGCTAAATTGCTGGATGGCAAAACACACGGTTTTGGTGCGGTTGGCTGCTAAGCTGTGAGGTGAGTTTAGAAATGTGTTATGTGGAGGAGCCACTTAATTGTTTAGATTCATTGATGCTTAGGAATGTGCTCAGTGTCAACTGTAGCTGTGTTCGGACGCTTCTCTAATGTCATAATTCCACACATCTCCTGCACTGGAAGTAAGTTTTTCCTTCAAAAAGGAGCGTATTGGCTCTTGATTGTCTAAATATATACCTGTTCTTCTTTTGAGCGGGATGTTTATGTTGTTCTTTAGGGAGCTGAGGATAGAGGTAGTGGTGGGAGATGAGGAAGGGAGAGTTGCATGTTCTACAGGAATGGGTAACGACGACAATGAAACTTGAACACCGCCATTAATCACTCACACAACAATTCAAGAAGTGGTATTATTGAGGGTTATGACGGGGTGTGCTGTTGACGGATGACGATGGTTGAACTGGTGGAGATTGGAGGAGAGTTAACATTATAACTCTACTGCCTTAAGAGTGTGTCCTCAATAATAAGCGTCGTGCATTGCTGATTATTAACTGTTGCCGATTATTTGTTTCAAGCATTGCACCGATGATATGATGGCTGCAGTAAGTACCGTGGCCGCTCAACAAGGAAAGTCACTTATGGTGAAAGTAGTTGCAATGGAGGCAGAGCAGAATGTGGTAGTGCAACCGATGAAGCAGAAGCTGAAGGTGGGAGAGGTGGGAGATCAGTTACCAATGCAGGACTGGCTCCAGAGACTTTACAGAAGTACGCTGGACTCATGGAAAATGGTGGACACGGTGGTTTTTTGTGCTCATTCAGCAACACTTTACAGCAGTACTGGCCCCTGTGATAAACTTGCAAAACATTATAGCGCTTGATCCATTATGCGCGAACAATGTTTGCGAGGTAGTTTGTGCGGACAAAGACACTAAATTGATAATCTTAGAGGAAATAATTTGTCGTGGGAGGCTATCAGTCTAAGGTCATCGACCCCATGGACTCTGTGATGGTCTGCCGTGTTAAGTGGGTGCCGCATTTAATGGATTATTCTGAAATAGGGCTTTCAGTAAGTTTGGTGTTACGGAAAAAGTTCAAGGGTGGAGAGTCTAACACAGTGTTTTTCAGATGTGAGGAAGATGATACTTCATTTGAAGGGAAGTGGCTCTGTGACAGATATCCCTGATATAGCGTCTTTGCGCAGTGGCATGCCTATGCTCATTTCTGTGCCGAACTGCCGCCAAGATGTCTATGCTGTGGTTTTGTTGGACACATTCACAGAACGTGTTCGGCTGTGCGTTGTGCGGCCTGCCAATCCTTCATCACGGTAAATGCACATTCGCTGACTTTGCGAAGGCCACGGCGCGATACCAGGAATGAAACAGAGAAGGGTCATTTAAGGACCAGGATGTAGATGCTGACGTAGATGCTGGTGCAGACGCAGACACTGGTATGGAGCCTCTACAAGTGGAGGAGGGTGGTGCAACAAATGCTCTGGCCATGGTTGATACAGAGTTGAGGGAGGCGAGGCCATAGTGCCTTTATAGCACTAGCAGCACCTCTTGGTAGTAGTCTAGCTAGGTGGTAGCCAGGCAAGAGCAAGTCTCGGCGGCAACCATCGCCGAGAGCTTCTTTCCCCGGCCTCGACTTATCAATATGTTTGGGTTCCTTGAGGAGGACCCACCGACTTTGCCCCCACCCCCCATTCTAACCATGCCCAGCCAGGTACCCAGCCAGGGGTAGAGGGAGAGTGGCTCGCAAGTTAGCAGTACCTTGTCTTCATGGCCGGAGAGTGAGCTGTTGGATTTTGGTTAAATGGCTAGTTTTGATTATAGACTGTGTGGTTGGAATGTGCGTGGTGTAAATGGGAAGGTTCATGAAGTGGAACTCTTAGGGCATAACGTTGATATCCCGGCATGTGTAGAAACTAAGCAGAAGCTGTCCACGAAGTGGGTGATACCAGGCTGGGCTTCCCTCCGGGCTGGTGGTCATTTCGGAAGCAGAAGAGTGTCGGTTTTGTTGCATGAGACCATTTCATTTCGTCATCTCGTGACACCAGCAGTCTCGAGAATTGACTTTATTGCTTTTGATGTGCTTTCAAGAGGGAACTAGGTGGGTGTCCTTTCCGCTTATGCTTCTTCATCTTTTGTAGCTGCAAGCTGGGCAACTTGTTTTCGTTCGCTGCCACGTAACTTCATAATTTGTTGTGACTTCAAC
>JAHWFP010114239.1:0-16836 GCA_023313725.1 Lithobius niger
TGCTTTGTTTAATAATAAATTGCCAGTGACTTGTGTTACTGCTTCATGACGTGATTTCAAGTATATTGCTTTTTAATGTGAGTTTTACATTCTCTGGGGTTGTATTTATTTCTTTAATTTTTGTTTTTCATCAGGGAACAAACATTTTCACAATAAATTTGTTCAAAAGATAGAATATTCCAATTCGTTGGAACCAGAAAATATGAGGTTCGTGACATTAAAAAAAACTAGCAGCTCTAGCTGTACAATTCTAACTCTAATTCTACAATTCTAGCAGCACTTGTTTTAACATGCTAGCTCTAAAATTGGGTTATCCTACAATTCAATAATTGGGCTATCCTACAATTATATAGGTTACGTTGGTAACCAATATAGGTAACCTGTAGGTTACATGTAGGTAACCCTCATAATTGTATGCTAGCCTAATTATATAACTATAGAATAGCCCAATTATAGAGCTAGCATGTTTACAACAAGTGCTGCTATAATTGTAGTGCTAGAGCTAGAATAGTACTGCTAGAGGTGCTAGTGTTTATTTTAAATGCCACGAACCGCATATCTTCATCTCTTCTGGTAACAAGAATTGGAGACTTCTATATTTATAACATATTTTTTGTGAAGAAGTTTGTTCTCTAATGAAGCCAGTAGCCCACAACAAATATTCACTTCAACAGGGTTTAAGTTTCGTCACATAAATGCTGGTCTTGGTCACATAAAAAAATTAAACAAATAAATACAAGCCCTAAAAATGTAAAATATTCATGATTCGATATAGGATAAAAATAGTATGACAATAAGATATATTCAGTAGCTTTGCATAGCAACAGTAATGACAACCAAAGCCTTAGGCCAGTCGCCCCAGGTGACCCACTTAGGGTATCAGGTTAGGTTAAGCTACCACGTACAAGGAGAGAGAATCTCCTGTTGGAGGACCCCCAGTTTTTTTTAAAGAAAGTCCTAGTTTCTTCAATACCTAGCTTCTTTAATAACAAACTAACAATTCAAAACACTCAAAATAATTTTCCGACATGTTTGCACAATAAAGTCACAACAATTCTTAAAAATTATTTTAAAAATAACACCAAGAAATCGGGTTAATGAGTAAAATTAAGTTGCTAGGGACATTAGCACCACTTTATATACAGTGGTAGCTCTATAATTGGATTAGTATGCAATTATATGAAGTCTGGTGCTAGTTACAAGCAACATCGAAGTTTCCTCTAGTTTTAATATTTTTAAAAATTGTATGGTTCTGCCAGTTTATAACACGTCCTAGCAAGTTCTGCCTTGTGAAGATAGCCATTTTACTTGCTACTTGACTCATGGCTTTCTTGTGTTTTTGATGATGGCTCTGGGATGAGCCGAAACGTCTAGTTTTAAAGTGTATCTGTCTGCACTTTCAGGCTTTTACTTTACAACATTATTCAAGCTATTTTTTTTAGGTTAAATTAGTGTATGAACGTGGCAGTATCTGGTATTGGTTAGACATAATGTCTCTCAGCATAATGTCCGAGTACGGTGTTGTTATCACATTGGATCGGTAAAAAGTGGTTTCGATCAGTAACTCGTGCATACCAACACAATTTTAATGTGAAGCAAAATAAACAACACGACTTTACCTGCAAGAAATGTTGCTGCTAGAAAAGATATCATTAAAGCATCGTTCGTAGCAGTCGTTTGCTGCCTCTTGCATGGCACATGGATTGTGTAAACGATTTAAACGTGTGATCTATAAAAAAAACAATGGTTTATTAAAAAAGCGCACAATGTGAATTTTTTTATGTTTTTTCTTGTTTAAAAAAGCGTAAAAATAAGGAAGTAACACTTTTGTAGATCTAAAATCTAATGCTGAGTCTGAAAAACCGTGAAATACATATAGGAGAAGAGAGAACATGATTATTCCGATTAAAAAGAATGGGTTTTTAAAAAAAGTTCAACAGGCAATAAGAACAAGTAATTGTTACCAAACTCATTAGAATTTTAAAAAAACCTAGAAAAGTCCCAAAACATTTATCAGACATTGTTGAGACCTATATTGTTGATATCTCGGCTCGTTTAAAACAGCCCTATAAAATATCCGTCAAGTAATGACATAAAACAGGTGCATGGTCTCTGATGGACCACTGCATCGTTTGGTGCTCATTCAATGCTTCAAATATATTGCAGAATATGTGACTGGTGCATATATCAGATCCTATCAGTAGTTAAAGCCTTTATTCACTAGACACCGTTTGCTGATCCCTTTTCTCCCATGTGTCCAGGTAGAATAACGAGATTTTTCAAACAATGACTTAATCCATTATTTTGCATTCTGGAGTCTATTGTGCCATTGACGGACTTTTCCAAAAGAGAGAAGTGCCGAGTAGCTAAGCTACTTGTTTTCAGGAACGATAATGGCCCCATACACTTAATTTTAACCAATATCGCATACTTCTCATTTAACCAAATATGTTATTTCATAGTATCTATTGTATTTGAATAATTCACTCCCCAATAAATGTGTCCCCTTGTTTGAACTGGACGTCTTGCTTAGTGGTTTTTTTAGTGGTTTTTCGTTGACCGGTTGAAATTGGCTTGAAGTGATTTACTAACTTAATACTCCCCTTTCATGCAAATTTGAATATTCCCAGAACCCGGATCATCAATAACCAAAACTGACTATACCCCCCCCCAAAAAAAGGGCTATAGAACTTTACTAAGCTTTTTTACTCTTAGTTAGTCTTTTGTGGGGGGGGGTCACTTACCCTATCCCCCACTAGCCACGGCCTTGTAGAATTAACCTTTCTCTTTGTTGCATGACAACTTGATGAAATATTGCAAACAAGACCTTTTCACATGTTTGTAATAAAGGATACACACAGAATCGATTATTTTTTTATTTTTGCAGTTTTCTCATCCAGTACAAATTGTTTTATGCTTGCACCACGTTCATCTCCCAACACGTGACCGAGACCAGTCACTCGAATAAAAATGGGTGACGTAACCTGTCACTAGACGCATTCACGGTGCACGGCGCCTTTCTTTTTGGCCAGGGCATCCACTGGTCGTGTGGCCTGGTTGCCTAGTACATGGTCACCAAGTGTTGCTTTGCGCGTCTTCTGTTGACAGACTTTCGAAACCTGGTCAGTTTTATAAATTTGCTGTTAGGCGTTAAGGGATGGATCCACCTTCCAAACAATTTGTTTATCCCATCATAGCTCAAGTTTGGTATAATTTTGTGGTATAGTGAACGAAAGTTTAAGGGCCCTCACACACTTGGTGGCCTGGCGTGCATACATTGGTCTTGGATTTCAACAAACATGGCAACTTCCCCGCGACCATGGCCACTTTCCCTTGATTGTTCTAGATCATGTGGTGGAAAATGAACATGGAGCAAATACTGTCCCCATGTGCTCGCCTGCACGCTGGCTGGGATCCCAGTGGTCGCTTCCACTGACTGACCGCAGTAACTAAGTGTGCGGTGTTGCATAAACTGTAAACATTCTCTTTGGCTGCAGACACATGGTCCCATGGCCTGGCTTCCTAGTGCACAACGGCACTTAAACTTTCGTTCGGTGTAAAAATAAATTCATAAATGGGCGCGTAAATAATTTAAAACTTCAGGTTGAAATCTACGAATTACTTTCAGAGAAATTCACGTTTTACATGTGGCAAAACCTGAGCAATGCCAGAAATGTTAACTTAATTATTCAGTTACGAGGGGTAAAACAATTTGTTTGGCATGTGGCTCCATCCCTTACCTCCAAACGGCAAATTTATAAAACTGGACCAGGTTTCGAAAATCTGTCAACAGATGATTACGTGAAGCAACACTGGACATCTGAGCTTTCTAATGAAAGTAAGTTCAAAATTTGACGTCTTCAAAATTCGAAACCTCTGAAGCAGCATTTTATTTTTCAGGTTGCTTTGGGTGTAGTAACTGGCCCAGGATCATCAGACGATGGTTTTCTAACATTTTTTTCCCAAATTTATTTGAAAATTAGGATCCAGTTTGTCCGACAAAAAAACGAGTTTAGATCCACCAAAGAAGTAACGTACTTCATGTCACATTGCAAAAATGTTCACTTGGAACAACTTTACGGCCTGCATTTTTGGTGGGTCAGCCGTATATTAATAAGCTACTAATAAATTTGAAAGGTCTTCTGTATACACGTGATTAATTAATAAATTCATACCTTTTGGTACTCCATTACGTATCCTACTGTTGCACTGTACGGGTATATAAAGCGAGTATGTAGATGAAATGAAGAATTTGGTGGTGTGATATAAGCCTATTAAAAATAAAGACATACAATATAAATCAGGGTTTTAGTTGTTCCTGGCCAAATCGCCAAAACGCAACATTTCCAATTTGACTACGAAATTAGTTTACAAATTCTTAAATTTTCACTAAAACAAGAACGACCCTTTTCCATTGATCACTTTAGATTACTTTTCTTTAATGATTATTCTTGTGGAAACAGAATAAAAGTAAGCTCTTAAGTAAAAAAAATATGAGTATAATGAAGAATTTTTACGTTACACTTAAAACCAAAAATGCGTTATTAAAAAGTAAAATGCGGAGATATATTTCTCTGAATAAAGATTTTTTCTATATAAGCCAATTTTATTTTAAGTAACAATCATGATTGCGTGTTTTATATATTTTTTATATGTTGGGTTTTGGTCCTAAATTCGATTTGTCCCATAAAATGGTGATTTGGCTACAAGGTTCCAAAGTCAATTGGCCGATTTCCTAAGATGGAAAAATGACTCGCATAGGCAATGTATAAACGTACAAGACTGCAAAAATAAAGCACGTAGCCTCCTTTTTTGATCATATGGAGAAGTGAATTTCTCATTGACTGGTTACCCATAAATTCAACGTTCGTACAACATCATTTATCGACAGTCCGTGAACCCATAATTGATGAAACCCAAATTTATTCAAAATTATGCAAGTAAACCCCATTTAAGTATTGAAACCCAAGGCATCCGATGGACAGCCACACACTACTACATTCAGCAAACTCACCAAATAGTTCAGTATTTTTAAAAATCGTAACATCACCAAATATCACACCAGAGTACCAATGGCCCACTCTTGTCTCTATTGTCACTATTGTGCGTGTTATCCCACAGGAATGCCTCTAAGTTTGAGTCAACTAGTCCTTTTCATGTGACATATGTCCACACTGCCACGACGTATGCCAGGAGCATGCATATTTCCCTTTTCTATTGATTTGGTCCACATTGTTCACATTCATGCATCGAAGTTGACTTGCACTTTTTCCCTTTTTAATTGTTTTGTTCATATTGCCAATGCTTACGGGTTTCATACCTAGAGGGTTTTTATGTCTGCATCTTTTGCCTCGTTTTTGCCACAACACTTTTTGAGAGGGAATTTTTACTACCTGTCCACAGTATTACACTTTATGTCCCAATACCTTGAAATTCCCAGGCCATTATTGATTTGACGTTTCTAGCGTAAGTGGATTTCTGTAAAATGGATGAAGTTTACTTTAAACTTTTTCTTACCAAGCCACAATGTGTGTTGTGAAACAATTTTGTTATGTAATTAACGTGCTAAAAACGCCATTCGTATCAGGTAAGACTGAATTGTTAACCTTTTGCAGTAAGTGGTCTTCCTGATAGACTGAATGTGACAACAAAGTTTTCCCTCCTACTCCTTATCCAATACTATTGTATTTGTATACTGCAATCAGTACCTTGTATTGTAACTGTTTTGATTGTAGCACTACTTCTTCTCCCCAGGCTCTTTCTCACTTTCACCTCCTTTTTACCGCGTGTTTACTTTTTTCTTCTGAGTTCTGACAAACTGATAGGCCATGCTTTTGTTGAGTGGCCTGAAAAGCTGTGATAAATATGCCTAGACGCCATTTTTGAACGTCATGTTAGGCCCAGTTAGAATTTCGACAGACAATCGACTTTACTGCTAGAAGTGGAGATCACCTTGCTCCTTCTACAGTTGAAGCTAATTTAAGAGACGATAATATTTATCGACATTTCTGAGCCATGGGACTAGATGTTTTATCTTCAACCAGGAAATGTAGTAAGAAGAATCTAAGCTTCCACATGATATGGTCAGGCTTTTTTCCTTGAATGGTGCATAATGACTAATGATGCTATGAGTGTTAGAAACGTGGCTGAAGAGGAGTTTGATCTAGTCAATATTGCGATTAGGGAGTGAAAGGAGGAAACGAGCCTGAGCATGATTAAGTGGAGCATTCCCCAATGAACGATGGTGTGGCTAAATATAAAGGTCGGGCCAAAATAAAAACTTGCGTCCGTGCACATCTTTGGGGGTTACAATTGCATATAAAAGGTAACTTTTTTACAGTTCCGATCCACTCACAGTGGTCTCTATGTCAATTTTTCCCGTTGTCTGTGTGTATAGGCCGCATTCACTGGTTTACACTAATAATAGAGACTAGTGGATCGAGTTTTCCACGCTGAGGCATCCATCCCTTCCTTACTTTTTAAAATGACTTTGTTTCAACTAAAATACTGCAACGAAACAGAACTAAACACAGTTGGACACATAGCCTAAATAGACAACAGATAAAATTTCAGGTCATCAGACTGTACATAAAGAGGTATTGTTTAATATCTAGTGTATGATTTTCGCTGATGGCTTAATTATACTTCCAACTTTTCATATGTGCCATTTAATTCTGAGTGAAGGACATGGATTGCAATTAAAATTTAATTGAAAAACAGAACTAAGCATTAAAATGTGAATGAAGAGCAGAGTTTACAATTAAAATATTAGTGAAGAATAAAAAGAACTTAAAATCTGAGGGATCAGTATTACTGATACAGTTTCGTGAAGTTATATTATTCATCGAACATAACAAAATGCGCAATGTAATAAAAAAGTTTACAGAATGGAAAAAAAACATACAAAACAGGACGTACGTAGTGGGTAAGTATGATTTTGGCAGAGACAGACACCCCCCACCAAGAGGGAAGCAGAGATGTAGTATGCAACGTAAAAACCACAGACAGGTGGATGATGGGGACCACGCAACTTTTACAGATGAGAAAGTCTTGAATGATTACTACATAGTCAGCATTGTAGATGTTGAAAACAAGTAGATGTTGAAAAGTGAAGAATTATGTCGACCTACTCACTTTCTAAAAACCATTATTTGACAAGTTGTACAGTTCAGTGAAGTGGTGTTGTATTTAGCATTATACTGAAAGCCACTCTTTTCTGTCAACCCACCCACAATGATGACTATTGTTTGCTGTTAAAACAAGTATTGTCAATTACATCGCTAGATGAACTACGACTAGAAATGTCATCGTCTTCGGTTGGTCAACAACATCCATGTGCTATTGTTATCAATCCATGATAACCTTTAAATAAAATGTTACCCTCATTACTGACTCGTGATCTACTTCTCTCTAAAATGTTGGCTCCAATTCTATTAGTGATCACATCAGTCCAAGTGAAAAAAAATTTTTATTTCTACAAACATTCGTAAAACAATTAATACCAAAGAAAGCAAACAAAACATTTTTTTATTCATCAATATCATCTCCTATTTTGTAATGTTCGTAGCAAAAAGAATCTTCCCCACTATCAAATACCTATCTATTCAAATCAACCACTGTAAGGGACAGTCTGTTCTGTAAAATACTGAACACGATCTGCTTTCTTTTTCTGTGACAGAGCACTCTTTGAAGCTACAGATGGACATGTCAAATGTTTTTTGATTTGCTAGCTCGTCTTTTTTCTAGTCTTGCTTCCTTTTCTTCTTCTGTCTCGTTCTGCCTCTTTTATTTTTTTCGCAGCAGCTTTTCTTGTTAATCGTTCTTTGCGTTGTGCAACTCTTTCGTTCGAATGAGCTTTTCTAGTACATGTAGCATCTTTTCGTAACCTTTCTACTCGCTGCGCTTCTGTCTCTTCCGAGCGCACTTTTCTCTTGTTAGCTGCATCTTTCTCCAGTTTTGCTCTCTTTTGTTCTGGCTGCAACGAGGACATTCTCTCTCTTTCCAACTTTCGCTTTCTTACCTTTCTCTCCTCCAGTATTCGATCCCTATTCACAAACAGATCGAGTCTACGAGCTGCTTACTTATTTTCTTCATCCTTCTTCGCCTCACTCGATTTGTTCAGTTCTAAGGCTTCGAGAGCAATGTTGTCTTTTTCTTCACCCTACTCGTCACTGATAATGTCCACATTTGAATTGAAATCATCATCGTACTCCTCCCAACTATTCGTATGGTGGTGACCAATCGCTAGAGTTTCCACACCATCATCTAACACAAAACGCTTGTCATCAAAAGGTGAGAGGAGGGACTTGGTAACTTTTACTGTGTTCTGTTCGTGACTGGTGCTGGCTATTTTTGCCCAGGTCCCCTTCTGTACGGGTTTTGATGATGTTAGAGCAGATTTGTAGTCATCGAATAACAGCTCTTTCTTGACATAGGAGGACCGTATCCCCTTAGCTTTCATAATTGAGGGACGTCCTGGTGTTCTGATGGCATACATATTAGATCGAAGTCCGACGAATTCCAAGATGGGAACACCTGCCATCTCATCCTTCATCTTTCCAAGTACCTGTTTGTTCCGTGTGGAGAAAAGGGGGGTGGTCTGATGAGTAATTAGAAGTATCAAAACGGTCTCGATCTCAAAGCATGTCACCATATATATCACTCGTTTCAATTTGGTAGCAGAAGCTGTCAGTGTACGTGAAGAGGAGTTTGGCAAGGTTACCATATTTCGCTCTAATATACTCGTAATGGAATTTAAACATAGCAAGTTTCGACAGTTCTAAGATAGAAAACTTGGAGTATGTTGGAAGATCACATGTCACGCTTCATGCACGTCGGTTAATTTGGACTAGGTTTTCATGTAGGATCTTGATGGAGTCGGCATGTGGTTGGGAGGTGTATTTAATTGATGACTTGGAGTTAGTACAAAGCTTGACGTTGAGACGTTGCTGCTTGTTCTCCATAGTCTTACTGAAAACCGAATTATTCAAAAGTTTAAAATAATCCTTCTCGCATGGTGCTGTTGATTGTTGACGTTTGAGGTATTAAAATCAATGTCGTCCTTCATCCAAGGGTTCTGATTGAATGCTAGGATTCTTCGCATGTGACAAAGGACTAACACGTGATGTCGGTAAAATTTTAAGTTATGATAATGAATGACGTGTTTCTTCTTGTGAAGAAGGTTCGGGATATGTTTGATGGTTGGTTTGATGGTGTGGTTCAAGTCTTTTGCCAGTTTCTTAGAATAAGGTGAAATAAACTCCTCCCTGATCTCCAACGTCTTGGGTGCTAGGGGGTAATCATTAGGAATTTCATGCAAGTCGTAGGGGTACTCGAGGTCCACTTCTAGTATGTAACCAACATCTGAATCATCGGGTATGGTGTCAACATCAAAGGTTCTTATATCTTCTTTTGTAAGGTAATGGAATCCATCATAGGGAAGAGATTCACACATGGCAAGACCATACAGATTATTCATATCCAAATGGATAATGAAGGTGGAAGGCTGTCTTGAATCGTATGTATCAGGGAGGTATTTGTTATTGGCCTTGGCATACCTCTTCTCTATGAAGGAAACCGCACTACGAATACCGGAAATGATCAGGTTGTGTTTTCCAATGTGTGTAAATAATTCCAATTTGGCATGTGTCGTTCTGAGGAGGGCCGCCCAGCTGAAACCTGGAGTCGAAATATAGTAGCAGGGATCCAACTTGTTATTTTCGAGGGAGAGTTTTCTAAAGTCTTCAAACACGTCAGCTAGCAAAAATACGTCTGTCATCTGGTAAATCTCATGATACGAACTGAACTTATTAACCCTCATTTTAAACCAGAGATTTAACGCTTTCACATACTCATCCCCGCTAATGCTTCATCTTTCAGTACCGAGAAAAATGCCTGCCTTGAGGGTAGATCTTCTTTATCAAAAGTAGCCATATCATTTACATGATCATAGGGATAGACGTTTTTTTGTGTTAGAAGTTCGAGAGCTTTCTCCGTAATCGTTTCGTTAGTAAACCATTGGGATCTTAGACCGGAAACCACTGACTCGAGGATTGGAAACTTACTACCAGTGTTCTTGCGGTTAACGACCAGAGTGTCGAGCGATGCGTTCAAGAAGTTGAGGCTGTCTATAAAGCAAAGACTTATTCCAACCGCCTCAACCTTGGTTGTCATAGACTTAAACTGCTCAGCATTCCACCCGATGACGTCTATGTTCCCGGGAAAGGTGTGTATAGCTTTTACCAAGAGGTGCATATCGTATCCATCAAGGTTAAGTAAGACGATGGCGATAGTCCTTCGTTCGCGTGCACTTAAATTACACTTCGAAAGGGATAATGGGTTTAGCACAATAATGGAACATAAACTCAAGGTTGAAGCTGACCTGCTCGGCTAGAGAGAGGTTAAGGGGTTTTGCGTTAAGTAATAGAGCATTGTAATTTTCAGCCTCTTCCACTATGCATTCGAAAAAGACTTTTACTGCATTTTCTCCCAGGTAATATCCGTGCTTAATGATCACACCATCTACCCAAATGCGTCGTAACCAAAATTACAGGGTGAGTGTAGTTGAAGCTTGGTGGTCGAACTCTTGGAAGGATTGGGATGTGAAGTATTAATGGGGTGAAGGAGACACTCGAAGTCGGCGTAAATAACATGGGAGAAAGGATTTTTACGACTTAAGTGATGAAAGTTGAGAAAGATTTCCAGGTTTCTTGAATTTTAACGATTGTGCAGGGTTAAGTTTAATGCATTCTCTGTGATGAGTGATAAGCAACCCTTCCTTCCCAAATCCAGCAAATCAGTTGTGACAGTAATATTTTGCGTTAGATCCTAAATCTTAGTAACGAAGAAATTTCGATATATTGATAAATGCACAGTAGTGAGTGTTCAAGACGTCCTCGTCATTGTTCTCTGTGGTTAACAGGAGAAGATTGATGGGCTGTCCTTCAAAGTTTTTGGACACTCTAAGAAGATGAAGAGTCTCTTTATCGCTGTACCCGATTACATTGATGGAAAGGTTGTTTGCTTTTTCTAATTTATCAATTTGACTTAGCTTCATTGGATAGGATAGCAAGCCGGTGTCAAGCATGTCTTCGAATTCAAGGTAATCTTCAGGGTTAGTGCTGGTTAAGTCCAAACTCGCACACAGTACAGAGTACAAGAAGCATTTATGATCATTTAAATTTTGTATGTTGCCCACTGTGCTGGACTTATTTCTGAGAGCCCGGCAGAGAGGAATATATGACGAAGCACCCAATGGACGGTACTTCGCCACCTTAATCAGAAGATTATTGATGTGGTAAATCCCCCATCCACTCCCCCGCTCGGCAAAGGCATCAATGGAGTCCTGAATCTTGTCAAAAGCTTCATCGAGTAGGATGGGGATGTCATTGAGGTTGTATACTTCGGAGAGCCGTGACCAGAAATACCCCGGAATCACAGTTGTGTCTCTGACAAATTCCATATCCAAGCAGATCTGAATCTTGCAGTTTACCAATTCATCTAAGCAGATGGTCAGTAATGTTTCCAGGGCCAAACGAACTGACAGAAGGAACTGCAGTGGATCCACAGAAACGATTTCTTCAGCTACAGACATTTCGTACAGACGGTGGTCGAACCCTTCCATACACGAAAGAGATGAACAAGCCTTAAGTGAGTCAGGCAGATCATCGTTAAAACACGTGCAATCCTCATGATGAGATGGGTGACGAGAACGGAGGTGCTCTCGCAGTTGTTGTTGGGAGGAGAACACCTCAACACAGTAAATGCACGTAAAGGTGGTCTTGGTGGACATGATTGTATGTATAAGATCAATAAAAGAGTACTCAAGCAAAAATGTAATCTCTCAAGGTGATGTCATGGGCCATTTACTCCAAAAGGAACAACAACAAAGCCACAGGCAACTGGTTTTTTTGTTCACTACTTTCAGAAAAGGCACAATGCTTTTCTTTTTGTCCTCAACGTAAACACTTCATTAGTCAAACAGCAGCGATATTGTGGTGGCAGCGAACGGCATGGCTGTTATATATCTGGGTGGACTATCCCATTATATGGCTTGGGGTGTTCCCGGGCTTTACGTGCTTTTAATAGTGGGTATCACACGCTAGTGTATTACCTGTCATACCTCCATGGCATAATGGACTAGCCCGGTATGTTTATGTCTATCTGACATGTCCAGACTTGCAAGAGTTTATTTATTTATTATTATTCTTTTTTGTTTTAATCTGTTTTCGTAATAGACTCACCGGTCACAACTTTTTTCAAATTCTGTTAGGTATGGTCATGACCAGACATGCAACAATTCCTTTATTTTTATTCGATTTGTTTCAAGCAAATCGGTTTACACCCAAAGGAAACGTGATCTGGTTGATTGTGTATTTCTTGGCAACAGCATTGACTCCACCCAAAGAAGTCGAAAGGTTAGACAACATAGAAAACCACGCTTATCATTGCCTCCTTGGACGAAGAAAAAGAAAAGAAATAAAAAAAATGCTGAGACGGGTCCACTGAACGATTCAATTTATACAGAAGAATGTAAATAGTTTTTGGTTTTTTTTTTATAGGTGGCTGCTAATACGTCGTCGTAGCAAGCAGCTCTCCAAAATAGACCATCAATAATGGGTAAAAATTATGGTCAGTGCTGAGCAAAAAGTATTCACAAGTTTCGTTTCCCAGGACCGAACAGTTCCTCAATGATCTCACTCTAATCATTAAGACAAAAAGGAAAGTGAAAAAATAAAAATAAAAAGAAGCCTGAGCTGAACAGAAAAAAAAAAGAAAAACACAAAATAAGACAAATATACCTAACGGAAAATGATCCAACAGTTTTCGTAATTCTTGCTGCTAAAATATTAAGAAAGGAAAAGAAACAAAATTTAAAAAAGTTTAAAAAAACTTGGAACATGTTAACTAGTCGACCCACTTTTAAACAGAAGAACGAAATTGGTCTTAGAATTTTACAAGATGCATAGGCGAGAGGCAAGCCACAGATTCGAACGAGGAAACCTCTGGCAAACCTTGGTCTTCCAACTCCCAACAATATTACTAACATATTAATCAAGTGTATGGTAAATAGATTGTGTTTTATATTTTACAGTATTAACCTTTAGGCACCTTGACTACAAGATTATCGTATCAGAGCAGAGGACTACATACGCACGATCGTCCGTTCACTGGCGCGTGGTTTCCGCCCGCAACCATGTAGTAGACAGTCGTGACTGCAATACATGGCAATAAGATGTAATTTCGTTGTTAGTATCAAGTGGCAAACCCGAGGATTTGAACTAGGAAACCTCCCTACTTTCATTTTCACTGTAAACAGCTCGTTTCCCAGATCTACAAGGCAAGTGACTCCGAGCAATGGTATTTTTGTGTCTAAATGACTTAGTGGTTATACCACTAAACGTGTCTGTTCATGTGTGTTGTGTTTGCATCTTCCTAAGTAAGCACAAATGTCTAAACTTTTAACATGAAGTAATGGTACATAACTAGACGATGCTGACCGTGGTACCTCCCTACCTCTCCCATTTGAAACCAGCCATCTATTCGATCGACCATGTTCGACTACATATGATCGCCAGAGCAGCCGCAGGCGCCCTGGGGCGGCCACAACATTCTGGTGGGGAGAAGGGTTTGGAGGTTTGGATCCGGGGTGGGTTTGGGTGGGAACCGACCAAAGCAGCCTGGGGCGTCCCACTACTAGAGGCGGCAAACGTTACCTTCAAAGCGTCAGTTTTGTACTTTTTGTCCACGTCCAAGTAGCGTCGGTACGACCGCTCTGGTGGGTGGTTGGGGCAGAGACTGTGACCCAGGCTGGGAAGGTCGGGCCCGGGTTGGGTTTGGGTGCTGCCACGACTGCCTACTTCACGGTTGCGGGTGGGATCCCGCCACTGAATGGATGATCGTGCGTATGTAGTCGAACATGGTCGATCGAATAGATAGCCCGCTTCAGATGGGAGAGGTGGGGAGGTACCACGATCAGCATCGTCTAGTTATGTACCATTACTTCATGTTAAAAGTTTAGACATCTATGCTTGCTTAGGAAGATGCAAACACAACACACATGAATAGACACGTTTAGTGGTATAACCACTAAGTCATTTAGACACAAAAATACCATTGCTCGGAGTCACTTGCCTTGTAGATCTCGAGAACGAGCTGTTTACAGTGAAAATGAAAGTAGGGATGTTTTCTAGTTCAAATCCTCGGGTTTGCCACTTGATCCTAACAACGAAATTACATCTTATTGCCATGTATTGCAGTCACGACTGTCTACTACATTGTTGCGGGCGGGAACCACGCGCCAGTGAACTGACGATCGTGCGTATGTAGTCCTCTGCTCTGATACCATAATCTTGTAGTCAAGGTGCCCAAAGGTTAATACTGTAAAATATAAAACGCAATCTATTTACCATACACTTGATTAATATGTTAATAATACTGTTGGGAGTTGGAAGACCAAGGTTTGCCAGAGGTTTCCTCGTTCGAATCTTTGGCTTGCCTCTCGCCTATGCATCTTGTAAAATTCTAAGACCAATTTCGTTCTTCTGTTTAAAAGTGGGTCGACTAGTTAACATGTTTCAAGCTTTTTAAAACTTTTTTTAAAATTTTGTTTCTGTTCGTTTCTTAATATTTTAGCAGCAAGAATTACGCAGTCTGTTGAATCATTTTTCGTTAGGTTTATTTGTCTTATTTTGTGTTTTTCTTTTTTTTTCTTTTTTCTCTTCAGCTCAGGCTTATTTTTATTTTTTTTTTCACTTTCCTTTTTATCGTAATGATTAGAATGAGATCATTGAGGAACCGTCCAGGAAAACGAAACTTGTGAATACTTTTTGCTCAGCACTGACCATAATTTTTTTACACATTATTGATTATCTATTTTGGAGAGCTGCTTGCTACGAAGACGTATTAGCACGGGAACACCCCAAGCCATATAATGGGATAGTCCACCCAGATATATAAGAGCCATGCCGTTTGCGGCCACCACAATATCGCTGCTGTTTTGACTAATGAAGTGTTTATGTTGAGGACAAAAAGAAAAGAACTGTTCCTTTACTAAAAGTAGTGAACAAAAAAAAACAGTTGCCTGAGGCTTTGTTGTTGTTCCTTTTGGCGTGAGTGGCCCATGACATCACCTTGAGAGATTACATTTGTGCTTGAGTACTCTTTTATTGATCTTATACATACTATCATGTCCACCAAGACCACCTTAACGTGCATTTACTGTGTTGAGGTGTTCTCCTCCCAACAACAACTGCGAGAGCACCTCTGTTCTTGTCACCCATCTCATCGTGAGGAGTGTGTGTGTTTTAACGATGATCTGCCTGACTCACTTAAGGCTTGCTCATCTCTTTCGTGTATGGAAGGGTTCGACCACCGTCTGTACGAAATGTCCGTGGCTGAAGAAATCGATCTGTGGATCCACTGCAGTTCCTTCTGTCAGTTCGTTTGGCCCTGGAAACATTACTGACCATCTGCTTAGATGAATGGGTCAACTGCAAAGCTCAGATCTGCTTGGATATGGAGTTTGTCAGAGACACAACTGTGATTCCGGGGTATTTCTGGTGACGGTACTCCGAAGTATACTATAATAATAAATAATAATAATAAATTTATTGCATTTTCAAAGGCTCGAAGTTTTAAATAAAAACTTGTGAGAGCTGCAATACATACAATAAATAAATAAATAATACATTTAATACATAATAAATTACACAATATATACAAAATGGTTAAATATGTACAAAAATGAATTAACTTACAATAAAATCCTCTGTTAAGTTAGTTTAGTATTTTAATATTTAATAGTTATGTCCTATTCGTCTAACAGCTGTCTGTGAGAAACTTTAATTTTTGTAAGAATTTACGAGTACTTGTTTTCATTCTTTTTTCAAAATTCCTTTGCTTTGATAGTTTAATATGTTAGGGTCCAATTTATTGAAAATGTATGGGATGTAATAGGGTTTGTTTCTTAGTCCATAAGCATTGTTCCACTCTGGTATTCTATATTTCTGTGTTTTATTCCTTAATCGTTTGCTTTTGTTTTCATCATAATTTTTGTGTGTATTTATGTAGTAACTCTTTATTACTACCACAAAGTCTCGTAGTTCTATAATTTTTTTTTATGTTATTTTTTGTATATAATTCATTTGTTTTTTCACCTTCTTTCCCAAACAATACTTTTATTATCTTATTTTGCACTCTTTGTAATCTCAAAATGATATAATCAGTCGCAAAACCATAAATTTCTATCCCATATCTAAGCAAACTTTCTATCCATGCATCGTATAGAATTCGTTTATTCTTAATATTTAACAAGTATTTTACATTATATAATTTTGGGATCATTTGACGTAGTTTTGTTATCAATTTTGTTATATGCTGTTTAAAATCCCATTGTGAATCTACATCCATTCCTAAATATTTCGTTGTTTTCTTTAATTCTATTTCCCTGCATGTTCTTTCACAATTTTGTTGATTTTTATTTTCTCTCATTAGTAGGCAGTGCTCAGAATGGGTAATTATATGTTTTTTATGTTTATCCTTCATTTTAGGAACTGTAATGTCGACTTGTATTGTTTTTTCTTCACTTATATAAAGTTCATTTTCAATTAGCCATCCATTTACCATATTAAAATCCTTTTGTAAATTTCCAATCATCTCTTCATAATTTGAATTAATAGAAATCATTGCAGTATCATCTGCAAACATGTATATTAGCGTTCTTTTGGCACAATCACGAATATCATTTACATATATGAAAAACAGTAATGGCCCTAATACAGATTCTTGTGGTACCCCATACTTAATTTCTCTGTAATCACTATATTCCTTTGCAAT